>QTSX02000180.1:0-174688 GCA_014839935.2 Entomophthora muscae | reverse complement strand
GTAGTAAAAGGAAATCAAAGCCTCAACCCCAAAAGTAGATTTGACCATGGCCTGAATAGCTGCCAGTTCAAGATGGCAGTCCCAGGTTATCCACTGGCAGATTACACATTTGTGCTCCTTGGTGAGCATGGTAGAAATGCGCAAGGATTTCTCCGTGGCAAGGACACAGCCAGTATTGATAAATTTGTGGAAGGTCTTGCTGGCGTACTTGGGATCCACTCCAACAATGGCCGTGGCTACCTTGTAGTCACCATATTCATGCATTTGCTTGAGCAGGATGATGTGTTTGATATCTGGGATGCTCTTTTGAGTGGGCTTAGTAGGCTCAGATGAACTGGGATCCTGATTGGTGACAAGCTTGCAAGGCATGGGCACCTTGTTGTAGAAGGCTGCAACTTTTTTGAGCACTAACTGTCCCTCATCAGTTTGATAGAACTCAAGCTCTTTGTCATCCTCCTGATTGCCATCACTGATGTAGGGCTTGTAGCTAGTATCAAGTACAGGCTTCACCTTCTCCAGCATGGCTGACAGGACCAACTCTTGCCAGTACACAATGTCAAACACATATGAAGTAAGTCTTACCTCCTTGTCTCTAATTTTCTTGGTGAAGGTAACCTTGGTGGGCTTCTGGGTCAGCTTGGGACCCAAGGGTTAATGCTCTGCACCCTAGCAGCTTGTGCTCCTTGAACCAGCAGTATCAGTGCAGCGTCACTATTAAACTCTCCTCTCCTGTCTCCTTCCTGAGTAGGAATTTGTGTTGCACTAACTCTGTTCTTTGACCTGCAGGGGCAACTGCAACCGCAGTGCACAACAGGTGCATTAGTACTCTGGTGTTGTGTTCCTTCCATTTTATAATTTAATAAAATATTAAATAAAACTCAATTGAGTTACTTCCTAATTTTAATTTTTGCTTTTATCTTAATATGGATTTTTAATTAGAGTTTTTACCACCCAATATCCCAATTATAGATTTTTTATTTCTTAATTAGTTTTTCTGGTTTTACAACGCCCATTTTTGAATACACAAAATAATTTCCACCCATTTTCCCAGATTTTACTGCCAAATTCAAACACCCAACACAATAATTTTAAAATTTATGTTTCAGATCTTGTGTCTTATTTTAGATACCTTGGTATCATTCTTGATTACAATCAATGCACACACTGAGTGAGTGATTTTGTTTACATAGTGAGTTTCTATTATGTTTTGGTTTTGGTTTGAGTTTTGACTCTCTGCGCTTGAGTGTATTTTGTCACCAATTCACATAGTAAACATATGTACACCAAAAGTCAACTCACATCATTTTGTTTGTGAATCAATGTATTTTGGATTGTATTTTGAATAGTTTCACTTTGCGCGTGAGCCCTTTGTTGCTGTGTTGACTCATTTTGCCCATTAACGCCAAAACGCCCTGTTAACAGAGTGTATATTTTAACCTGATAGTTGGATTTTGTTCAAATCTGAAATCATTTTGTTTAAATCTGAGGTATTTTTGGTTGTTACCATAGATTTTAAAACTACTGTACTGGATTTAGTGGTATATATATCAATTAAGTACCCCTTGTTTTAAATGTGTATATTACAGATTGGTAGATCAATCAGTGTCAAATAAATTAAGCCTGATTTATTAATTGGTATTATACTGTAAATTCAGAATCTGAACATAAAAATGCGGGATTGTCAAATCCTTGGTCCAAATTTCAAATCACATTTGTGGGATGGCCTTTTTTAATTAAATTGAATTCTCTGTATTTTTATTCAAAAACTTAAAAATGTGTGGACTCATAGACACTTTGCAAATTTCAAGCCCAGCTGCATGTTTCAGGTGGACAAAATGAATTAACTGGAATCAGATTTGAAGCCTTCAAATCCATCAACCATTACATTAAGTTTACTATGTTTTTTGGAATTGCAGGATTGTCAAATCCATGAACCAAATTTCAAATCACTTTGAATGCCATTAGTAAACTCAAATAATAATTGCAGGAACTGGAATCCAAATTGAATGCACAGTAAGAACACTAGGAAACACTGGCCCATATTAAGAAGTTCCACCCTGACCAAGATCAAATGAAAAATTCAATCTTGATAACCATGTTTGACATAAATATCAACAGAAGTGTAAAATTGTCTAAACCTGGAAATGATACAATCTTATACACTTCAAATCACAGATATAGAAATCCTGTTACTATTCAAGGTTAAATCAAGAGAAAATAACTACCCACAACTAAACCAATAAATCCAAATAAATGCATATTTAATCTAATATATATTTTTTTATTTTTATGGACTGTCAATTGCATTCTCAACCAGCTCCTGCACCTGCCCGCAGGGCAGCCTGTCCACAAGGGCATCCCAGAGAGTCCAAGAATAGACCCAGAACCCAAATCAAGGGGAGTCATGCCAACACATAAGCCTCCCAAGGTGTCAGTGACAGCCAACCACCTCCTGCATCTCAAGCCAGGAACAGTAGCCTGAATCCAAGACAGAAGCTGCTCTCAAGGCCTACCACAAAAGTCTCCTATACAAAGGTCATCAGAAAAATGAGGTTAAATACACCTCCACCATGTACCCAGTTGACACCTGGCCCTGCACTCTTGATCCAAGAGTTTCTACTTCCTGACCCCTGAGTCTTTAATACCACCTACAAGTCATTGGCCACCACTTTTGAGCCATCTGTGCCTGTGTCTTATGCCACCATTGACAGCGCCAGCACAGCCAGGCCTGATCCCACCTTATACACAAAGGTCCCCATCCCCTATGTCAAGCCTGTTAGCCAGGATGCTGTGGTACCTGCCAAGGGCCGGCGTTGGTTGACGGATAGTGAGCGTGAAGCTATTCTCAACTGCTTGAACAGGGAAATGGCAGTTTGGGATATTGCGTCCCAATTTGGTGTCACAGCCAGATACATTGGCAACATCCACACCAAATATGGTAACACTGGGATGTTGTGTTTGGCTCCTGGGGATGACATCCAGGAGGACACAGCAGGAAATCTTTATAACAAAAGATTTGAGGTTCAAAGCTAGCCTTGGGTTAGCCTTCAGGGCAAAATTAAGGGCACATACCTTAATTTCCTGAAATACAAGATGAGGACTTCCTTTTGGCAAAAAGGAAAGGAAAAAGCTTGAAGAATATTAAAGCCAACACAAATGTGGATAAACTTGTCTTTATTAGGAGAAATGATTTTAATTAAATAGTAGACAAGGGACAATGATCACTCATTAGGTAGACATAGTGGCAGAGGGGGTCATGTTGGGGTGAGGTCATACCAGGATCAGACAAAGGATGGTATGGTATTCTGGAATGAGTGGATATTGGTACAGACCCATTTACAGAAGGCATGTAATTCCCAAACTTGAAAGCAGAACCAGCCAAATCTTTACATATATCATTATTCAAAGGCCATATCAAAATAGCATTAATGGCGCAATTTCCAACATCTGCCCTCTCAAGATTGGACACAGGGAGTTGATATTTGTGGAGAAATTTGGAATGGACTCAGGCAAAAGGACGTCCAGAGGATAGCAGATTCACAGTATACTTGACGCCCTTCTTAAAGGTGACCTCACAGGGCCCAACCCAGAGGGAGTCTAGCTTATAGGCTCTTTCCCCTGTACAATTCTGATAGTAGAGAACCAGGTTTCCTACTTGATGCTCAGGGAGGGGGGCTTCAGAAGCATTGGACGGGCAGAGCTCTAAAGTCTTGACCTTGTAGGCAGTGGAATATGCTGTTGCTTGGATGTCAATTATATAATTAGTTAAGTCTTTGACATGGGCCTCAGGATTGGCAGACACATCAACTTTGATCCAAGGGGGTCCCAAGATTGAGGGGGTTATGGCTTCATGCCCATAAAGCATGGTGAAAGGAGATTGGCCAGTCACTTGGTGCCTACTGAGTCAATAGGCAAAGAGAGTAGCAGGAAGGAACATATCCCAATTGGCGGCATCAGAGAGCATGAGTTTCTTTATTATGGACACCAGGGAGGAATTGGCTCTCTTAACAGTTCCATTAGTTGAAGGGTTATATGGCGCGGAGAAAGATTGGTGGGTACCCATAGCTTCTACAATAGACGTGATGAGGCAAGCATTAAAGTTGGTGGCATTGTCAGAAAGCAGGACTTGAGGGCAGCCATGTAGGTAGAAGATATCTTGCAACAAGAAATTAGCAGTGGTCTTGGCAGTTATATCTTTTGTAGCTCTGGCTTTGACCCACTTGCTAAAATGGTCTACAGCAACTAAGATAAATTGACAACCAGACCTAGAATAAGGGAGAGGCCCAACAGAATCAATACTCATAGTGTGGAAGGCATGTTTAGGGGGGATGAGTTTGAATTGATGTTGGGAAGGGCAAGGGTGTTGGAGCTGACAAGAATGGCAGGATGCAAGGACGTCAGGGATTAAGAGGCACATGTTTTCCCAGTAGAAGTTCTTGCATAAAAAGTCATGGGTTTTGGCTATACCTCCATGCCCAGTATCAATGTGAGCTTGGAGGATAATGGCTATTCTCATGCTAGGACAAACATAGGGCAGATAGGCATTGTTGACTTTCTTGAAGAGTTGTCTATCTTGAATCACAGTGTCCTTGGATAGGGTTTGTAGCGCCAATTGGATGTCTTCTGGCTCAGTGGTCCAAGAGTCAGGGTAACCTATTAATTTGTATAGGCAATCAGCGTCTTTGGGGTGGAAAGCTAGTATAGGCATCCTTGACAAGCCATCAGCGTTCTGGTGCTGGGCCCAACGTGCTAATTGACTTTCAGGTTCCTTTAGTTGTTGAAGCCATTTAAGGGAGGAGTAGTTTGTGACCACAATAAAGTGGGTTCTGTAAATATAGTGCCTGAATTGCTTTACTGCACACAACACCGCCAGGAATTCCTTTTCAGTGACGCTGTAGTTCTTCTCATGTTTATTGAGGACCTGTAAAGAATAGGCTACAGGTTGATCCACTCCTTTGTTGTCAAGCTGGGCTAAGATGGCACCCACAGCTACTCTGCTTGCGTCAGTATACAAGATAAACTCTTTATCATAATCAGGGTAGACTAAGATGGGAGCCTCTTTGAGCTTGGTCTTCAGCGCTTCAAATGCTTGTTGCTGACTGTAAGTCCACTCAAATGGTACACTGCAAAGTAGCTGGTCAAGGGGTTTAATGAATTCAGCAAAATTGGGTATGAACTGTTAATAGTAACCCATTATACCAAGAAATACTTGGACCTCTTGAAGATTTGTGGGAGGTAGCATCTTGTCAATGGCTTTCACCTTATTATTCAGGGGGAGGATTCCAGTTTGGGTAACCTCATGACCTAAGAATTTGAGTCACCCCTTAAAGAAGGAGCACTTGGAGGGTTTAAGCTTCAAGCCAGCTTTGCGAATCTTGATGAAGACAGCCTTGAGGTGTTCCAAGTGGTCAGTAAAGGTAGAGCTGAATATGTTGATGTCATCAAGGTATATGAGGACACAAGAAAGTTTTAGGTCTTGTAGGATGAAATCCATAGCCCTTTGAAACGTAGCCGGGACATTGTAGAGTCCTCGGGGAATGTAAGTAGGTTCATAGAGTCCCACAGAGGTAATGAGAGCAGCCTTTTCTCTGTCTTCTGGAAACAAGTCAACTTGCCAGTATCCAGAAGCTAGATCCATAGCCAAAAAAACTTGGAACCACCCAGCCGTCCGAGAGCGTCATCAATTCTGGGCAAGGGGTACAAGTCTTTCTTAGTGAGCAAGTTCAGGCGGCAATAGTCCATCACAATGCAATGTCCTCCGTCCTTTTTATTGAGGATCAGTAAAGATGAGGCCCAAGGACTTTGAGAGGGAGCCAAGAGTCCAGCATCTAGGAGTTGTTTAAGCTCAGTAGATACCTGGGCATCCTCTACCCTACTACAGCGGTATGGTTTGTCACAAAAAGGTGATGCATCACCAGTATCAATCTGATGGATGACCCCTTTAGCTAGGCCATAGTCCGTAGGTCCAGAGGTAAAGATATTGCTAAACTGATTGAGCAGGTCTTCACGTCTTTTTGTTGGATGTGTGACAGTTGGGGGAAGTTGGAAGGAGTGAATAAGAAGAGAACTTGAGGATTGTCTTCAGGTAGATTGAAATCACTAAAAGTTCCAAAAGGGTAGAGGGATGCCACTTGTTCTGCTCCCAATATATGGCCATGCCCTACAATCTGACCCTGAGACACCTGCATGGATAGGGCTGTCAGGTTGGCAGCAACAGTTGTATAGGCTCCTTGTGAGTTTGATCTAGGATCCCTGGACACAATCAGGGTTCTTTACGGCTTAAGGATTCAGGTGAGTAGAGTTCCAGGAATGACTTTTTGGGTAGTTCATAAGAAATCTGGGAGTAAATAACCACTTGGGAGCCTGGAGGGATGGTGACAGCCGTTGGGGCAAGAAGTGGTACACCTTCCTCTGCGGGACAGGAAGGAGGAGGGTGCGCATGTCATAGGAGTGAGTCATATACTTGAGAGAGAAGATACCCATGGGGTACTCAAGCACACAAGTTTTAAGACACTTTACTGGGAGCCACAGAGGTTCCTCAAAAAATCAAAGGGACCTCATATCCTAAGAGCAATAGATATCTATCTTGCAGGTTTACAATTCCATCATATTCCCGGAGGAATTGCGTACCAACTAGGAGATCATAGCTTTTTTTCTCTAGGACAACAGCAGGAGAGACAACGAGAAGCTTTCCAAACTGCATGGGCAGGGTAGAGTAGGCACTAATGGCTTGAGTTTGAGCCATGCCAGTAGTACCGTATGATTGAGTGTAGTTGTGGTCAGGGGCCAGCTTAAGCTTAAGATTTTTCATTAGCTTGGATGATACCACATTGAATGGAGAACCCATGTCTAGGATGACTTTGATTTTAACCTTTTGGATTGATACTTCCACACAGGTTGTATCTTTCCCAAAGGGGGGCAAGACAGCCAGCACATCCTGCGCAGCCTCTAGCTCTTTTTCCCATTTAGATAACATGCATCTTAAGGCAGGAATATCCTTATACGCAGTCTGCAGTAGGAGAGATACAGTCACATTTTGAAAGAGAGCTTTGGCTAGCTTGGCGGCTTCTTCAGAAGAGTCAATCAAGATGAGAGGTCAATGGGCCTGGGCTAGGTAAGGGCGAGCTACCATGGCCTTTGCTTCACTTGAATGTGCACAAGTAGTGGTGGTGGTTTTCCCTGAGAAAAGCTTGTAAGTGACAGACACATTTTCTGGAATAGCCAAAACAGAATAGCCATAACTATCAGATTCTTCACTATCAGAATCTTTGGGTTTGGATCACTGGAGAGATTGTGGAATAGGTGAAGAATAATTGGGCCAGAGGAAGAGGGAGCTTCCTTGTTGGAAGAAGGATCAGGAGGAGACGGGGGAGATTGATCAGCAGAGAGTGTCTCTGCCTCTAAGCTGACCTCTCTTTTCCTGCCTGTTCCTTAGGATCACAACCTTCTACCCAGGGATTAGTGCAGGTACAGGAGTGGGCCCTATTTTGCTGCAGTTATGACATCCTTGCCTCTTATTCTGTCCACCTGAACCCAGAGTCGTAATGCGCGGTGAACGAGAAGTAGTCCCAGCATTACTGGCTTTATTTTCATGCACCACTGTACCCCCATGGGTTCAATTCATGTCTTTTAAGAGCGTCTTAATACTCTTTATGGAGGTGAGTGAAGCCTTGTGTGCCTTAAAGTGTAGGCATAGAAGCTGGCTCACCTTTAAAGCGTTTAAACATGTTATGTAAGATTCTCAGGAAGTTAACTGTTGGCTGGTAATTAACTGTTGACCTTCAATATAGAAGCAATCAACAAACTTGGCCAGGGTTTCCTTGGGCTTAAAGGAAATGTGCATAAATGCATCTTTCTTAACCTCCAAGCTGATATCTCCTCCAAACTCCTCAATAAGGAGGCGCTTCATATCCTCCCATGTGACAATGGAGGGGAGTTTGGTGACCACCACTTCTTGGCACATAAGGTGAAGACAGGTAAGAATATGTTACTCTTTGAACTTGTTAATGGCCCTACATATTGCAGTTTTGTAGATTTTTAAGAGGGCAGTAATGGTAGAGGTTTTAGGGTCAAAAATCTGCTTGAAGGTTGGCTTGTAGTTTGGGTCAATGGACAAGGAAGTAGATTGGCTGTTGTCACCAGGGTTGAGAACATTGATGTGATGGTTGCCCTCAAACTCAGATTCAGAAGCAGGTTGTCTAGCCCAGAGAAGTTGAAGACTCTCCTCTAGGGTATCTAGTGAAGAGCTATTATTTCCACTGATATTTCAGGCGATAGCAGCGGCAGCTCCAAATTTATCAATTTTGATCTGTTGTACTGCCAACATACCAGTAACTCCATTGATACAAGTAGTCAGAGAAGTTGTTTGAGCAACCCAAGGGGTAACTTGTCCATTTATTGTTTCTGTGAGTCAGGAGACGGTTTGCACCTTGCATTCTAGAGCATCTTACCAATCTGTCACATCATTAGTTACTGCCGCTAAGTGATCCAAGGTGAGAGCACAGTTGACACAGGTTGGCCTTCTAATCCAGGGCAACACCCATGGTCAAGATGGGTGGGATTACCAGAGACTTCAGTCTCCCTTTTGCCGTCAGAATCAGAGGACAAGTCATCAGGGTCAGAGAGACGTTGTCTCAGATACTCAATCTTGCCTCACAAAGTAGCTAATTGGTCAGTTAGAATGGTAATGCAAGGATCAGGTGTAGGTTCAACAGGCGGGGGATGAGGGGCAGAAGCTTGGCGTCAAGTAGTGGCTTTGAGTTCAGTTATAGCTTCCCATACCCTTGCTTCAAAGGGAGATGGGACATCAACCAAAAAGCAGGCGGAGTCACTTCAATAAAGGCCACCCTATCATCAACATAATTTTGAGCCTGACTCAGGGTATTCCCTAAAGCAGCCTTGTCCAAGCCGTACTGTAGGTGCAGATGTTGGTTCACGTATTGACGTGGGTCCCAACCAACTTGAGCTGGGTATTAACATGCTCACAAAAATGATTGAGTTCAGCAACTAGAGTCTCAAAATCTTGACAATATTTTAGGAGGGTCAACTCTATCTGGCTATGCCAAGCATCTTGGTGGTCATCCAGTTCACAAAGTTGATCCTTAATATACCCAGGGAGCGAGGAGCAAAGGGAGTTTAGAGACAAGGTCAGATACTTTTTGAAGCTAGCAAGTTGTGCTGGTTATCTGAAATGCACACAAATAGGCTATGGGACCATTCTTGATAGGCCATATTCTGAGCATGGTTGTATAAACAGCAGTGGCTACAGCAGTCAAGAGCTGGTTTTGAGATCCCAACGCCAATTGATGATGGACCAGCGCAGGTTAGATAAATTGGTTAACTAACACGCCAATAGTTTTCATTGATTCCATAAGTGCAGGGGGAAGGCCAAAATCCAAGAGGAAGGAATATAAGTCTTCAGAAGCATACCCAGGACAGAGACCAGGGATAGTGCATTGCCACAGTGCCTGTGTGAAGGAGAGAGCGGGCAGCGGCATGAACTTGCTTGTAGTCAAGTGAGAAAGCTGGAAGGGGGCCCAAGAGGGCCCGGGGGACAGCATCATTACCATAGGAGTTGAGGGGGCATTGGTGATATCTTTTTCTAGAGGGGTACTATAGACTTTAGGTTGTTTGGTTACTTCAGAAACAAAGGGAGAAAGACCAGAGAATGCACATGGGAACAGGGTAACCAAGGGGCTTGAAGCCCCTGTAGTGAGCACCATTTTGTTGTGTTTGGCTCCTGGGGACAACATCCAGGAGGACATGGCGGTAAATTTTTATAAAAAAGATTTGAGGTTTGAAGCATGCCTTGGGTTAGCCTTCAGGACAAAATTAAGGGCATGTACCTTAATTTCCTGGAATACAAAATGTGAAAGTCCTTTTGGCAAAAAAGAAATGAAAAAGCTTAAAGATTATTAAAGCCAACGCAAATGTGAATAAACTTGTTTTTATTAGGAGAAATGATTCTACTTAAATAATAGACAAGTGCTGATGATCACTCATTAGGTAGACAGAGTGACAGAGGGAGTCAAGTTGGGGTGAGGTCATACCAGGTTCAGACAAGGGAAGGTATGGTATTCCGGACTGGGTGGATATTGGTACAGACCCATTTACGGAAGGCAAGGAATTCCCAAACTCAAAAGCAAAACTAGACAAATCTTTGCATATATCATTATTCAAAGGCCATATCAAAACAGCATCAATGGAATGATTTCTGACATGGGAAAATAGCCAAATCCATCAAGGCTAAGTGGCAGCCCAAACTCCTTCAGACCGTTCATATTGATGCAATCAAGCAGTGGGTAGTCAAGGATTGCCACCTGGACACACTTGCTGTCCAATCAATGCTTGCCACAGAGTTTGGGCTTTCTGTTTCTAAAACCCTTGTTTACAAAGCAATGGTTGATTTGGGCTTCTCATGGAAGGTGCTTGGAGTTTCTCTGTATAATAGGAACAGTGAAAAGACCATTGAGGATTGACACATTTATGCCGAGATATATCTGGCACTAAAGGAGACTGGGAATGTCCAGTTCTTCTATATCAAAAAATTGTTGTTTTCCTCCTCACTCAGGTCTAGGCATGGGTGGGTCAAGAAGGGGTCCAAGGGCAGCGTAGCCCATTGTGCAGCTATCTGTTCCCAGACCTATTCCATGGTTGCGCTTCTTGGTCCTTGCAGGGTGGACCAGTATCAGATGATTAAAGGCTCCCATAACAGTGGGACCTTTCTCAATTTTCTCCAAGCCATCAAGGAGTACCTTTGAATTAATTATAGTGGCGCAACTAACATTGTTGTTCTTGATAATATCAGGCTCCACAAAGTGAATTTGGTTGTGCCCAAGTTCCCCCCATTGACAAAAACAGCCACACCTCTTGCCACCTCCTTGCTGACTGTCCAACAAGACTCCTCTCCCTCCCGCCCTATTCCCCATTTCTGAATCCAATCAAGGAGGTGTTTGGTTGGATCAAGAATAAGGTGAAGAAAGGCCTCCCACAGGACACCAAAGATCTCTTCAATATTCTTGAGGTCAGCCAATTCTCAATGCCACCTGATGTGGTGGCAGTTTTTTACAAGCACTCTGAATCCTTCCTCCCCAAAGCTCTTGCGTCTGAGCCAATCAAATAAAGGGGTGTTTCCAGCTTTAACTATTTTTGTAAATTTTTATATTTTTTTTATTAGGACTTGAAAAATAGTATTTAATGTTATAATGAATTGATGTTAGTTTGTATTCCAGATACTAAAAACTTCAGATGTTAGTTAAATATAACTAATTATATTAGATTTAGAGATAAGTATTATTATAATGCACCAAACATTGTATTGACTGTAGAGCTAACAAATAAATAAATTAAATAGGATAAAAATAGATTAATTTTATTTACGTAAAGGTGAACCCTTTTTGGCACAATGGCTGTTATTTTTAAAGCCACAAATATGAACCTGTGAGTCATCAACTGATCCATATTGATTTAGTGCCACCAGAGCACTCTACTATAAACACTAATATGATCCTCTATCTGTTACTAATTATTGATTATGATGCAAGTTAAGATTGTCTTAGGCTATTTACCAAATCATATCAAAAAAGAAACAAATTCAAGTTCTAAAAAAGCCTCTGTTTAAAACGTAATTTTCTGGACAGTCTGTATTAGTTAAATTGAGTTCATTATCAGTTAAATATTTAGCATATAAACCCAGAGTTGCTAAGCAACTTAATAAACAAATTTTAAATTATAATTTAATATTAAGCGTGTTCTAGTTATTGTAACAAATCCTTTATTATTATCTAAATAAATTTTATATTACTATACTAATTTAAAGGAATAAAAATAAAACTAAAATTAAAAAGGAAGATAATTTTATTGGTAAAAGCAAATATCCAAGGAGATGGAATTATTCTGGGGAATTATACCCCAAAATTAAAGTTTCAGCTAATGCATCTAATTGGGACCAAATACTTTTCTGTACATGGTGAATGACTCTTGCGCTAATTGCTAATGGGGTAGCGCTCAACACCTTGGTGGTGGCAGCACAGTCTATAAAAGATAATTTCAAAAGTGAGTTTAAAAGAAGGTTCTTTTCTGGAGGCAAGTAATAACTGTAGAGAGATGCTACTGTGAAACAGTCATAGAGGATGTAATCCATAGTCTTATAGCCCCACAGTGTCTTCATCTTATCTAATGTCAGCCAGCATACATCCATTTGAAGGGGGACATCTTATAACTTTCTCACATTTGATTTCAGGATATAGTGCATGATCATTACAAGGTAGATGGCTAGATGAAATTGCTAGGATGTGTAAATTTTGGAAAACAGGCAAATTTCTTATACAGTAGTTTTAAAAGCTATGGTAACAACCAAAAATACCTCAGATGTAAACAAAATTATTTCAGATTTACACAAATTCCAACTATCAGGTTAAAATATACACTCTGTTAACAGGGCGTTTTGGCGTTAATGGGCAAAATGAGTCAACACAGCAACAAAGGGCTCACGCGCAAAGTGAAACTATTCAAAATACAATCCAAAATACATTGATTCAAAAACAAAATGATGTGAGTTGACTTTTGGTGTACATATGTTTACTATGTGAATTGGTGACAAAATACACTCAAGCGCAGAGAGTCAAAACTCAAACCAAAACCAAAACCAAAACATAATAGAAACTCACTATGTAAACAAAATCACTCACTCAGTGTGTGCATTGATTGTAATCAAGAATGATACCAAGGTATCTAAAATAAGACACAAGATCTGAAACATAAATTTTAAAATTATTGTGTTGGGTGTTTGAATTTGGCAGTAAAATCTGGGAAAATGGGTGGAAATTATTTTGTGTATTCAAAAATGGGCGTTGTAAAACCAGAAAAACTAATTAAGAAATAAAAAATCTATAATTGGGATATTGGGTGGTAAAAACTCTAATTAAAAATCCATATTAAGATAAAAGCAAAAATTAAAATTAGGAAGTAACTCAATTGAGTTTTATTTAATATTTTATTAAATTATAAAATGGAAGGAGCACAGCAACAGACTACCAATACACCTGTTGTGCGCTGCAGATGCAGTTGCCCCCACGGGTCAAGGAACAGAGTTAGTGCAACCCAAGTGCCTACCCAAGAAGGAGACAGGAGAGGAGAGTTCAATAGTGAAGCTGCACTGACACAACTGTTTCAAGGAGCACAAACTGCTAGGGTGTGGAGCATCAACCCTCAAGTCCCCAAGCTGACCCGGAAGCCCACCAAGGTCACCACTACCAAAACAGTTAGAAACAAAGAGATTGAACTTACCTCCTATGTGTTCAACGCTGTGTACTGCCAAGAGTTGGTCCCGTCAGCCATGATGGAGAAGGTGAAGCCTGTGCTTGACACCGCTTAAGAGCCTTATGTCAGTGATGGCAACCAAGAAGACGACAATAAGCACAAGTTCTATAGAACCACAGAGGGGCAGTTAGTGTTAAATAAAATTGCTGTGTTCTACACCAAGGTACCCATGTCTTGCAAGCCTGTCACCAATCAGGATCCTGGCTCAACTGAACCTACAAAGCCCGCTCAGAAGCACATTCCTGATATAAAGCACATTATCCTTTTCAAGCTAATGCAGGAATCTTGTGACTACAAGGCGGCTGCGGCTCTTGTTGGGGTGGATCCCAAGTAAACCTCCAAGACATTCAACACCTTCATTGAGACTGTCCAAGTCCTTGCCGCAGAGAAATCCTTGTGTGTTTCCACTATGCTCACCAAGGAGCACAAATGGGCAATCCGCCAGTGGATAACCCAGAACTCTCATCTTGAACTGGAAAATATACAGGTCATGATCAAATCTACTTTTGGGGTTGAGGCCTTGATATCCTTTTACTACCATCTGGTGAAAGGAATGTACTTTTCTTGAAAAAAAGCTCAGAGTATCTCTGTACAATTGGAATAGCCCAACCAACATTGAGACCCAAAAAAATTACACTGAGGCCTACACTGCTCTCAAAGCCAAAGGGACGGTCAAGTTATATTAAATTGTCAAATAAGAATTTACCTTGTCTATGTGCAATGCGTGTGGCTATGTCCCAAAAGGCTCCAATGACAGGTAGCTTGGTGTGCTGCAGTCTGTGCCACAGCCTATTCAATGGTGGCTCTCCTCGGTCCACAGGGGACTGAGCTTTATCAAATGACATTGGGTTCTCACAACAACCGTACCTTGTTGTCATTCCTCCAATTGGTCCAGGAGCACCTGAGGCGCATAAGCCTGGGCTTCACCAGTGTAATAGTACTGGACAATGTTGGTCTCCACAAGGGGGCTGACATTCTTGAAGAATTTCTATCAATTGACACCAGCATTGCTGTGGGCCCCCAGCAATTGGCCACGGCAAATTTGCGCCTTCTCTTCCTCCCTATCTATTTTCCCTTCCTAAATCCCATTGAGAAAGTTTTTGGTTGCTCAATCAAGTTGTCAAGCAAGGGACCCCAACTGGGACTGAGGAACTGTTTGATTTGCTGCAGGCTGGGATCCACACCCTCCCAGCTGTGCCATGGCCAAATTCTATGGCCACACTGATTATTTCTACCTGTGTGCCTTGCTCAACAGCCAATCAATTAAAGTCTTAACATTTCCAACTTTTTTTATATTCTCTAATTTACTATTTAAGATTTATTCATTATCATTTTATATTTAGAAGCTTCCAAGCCCACAATAATATTCACCGGGACCATCAATGAAGGTTTGTAAAGTATTTATTTTATATTAAATTATTTTATTATTGCCTCTGAGACTATCCCAAACACTTGATACTGGATTACACATATATATTTATATCACTCTTGTCAAATTATATAAGAATGAAATTAAAAAAATTAACTGTTAAGTGTACAAGTTAGAAGTAAATTTTATTAACAGATATTATTATGCTTTTATAAAGACCTTCTCCTGGATTTTTTTTGCAAAACTTGTTTGCTGAAATAAGAATTATAAAAATTAATCATTTTAAAAAGTGAAATTTAAAATTGTAGCTTGTATTGAGGAAAGATATTTTTATTGAGGGCACATGTAGTGGGTTCTTTGTTATGTACTCACCCGGCAATGGAGGTGACACACAACCTCTACTGCCACACTGTAGACAATGAATATATCCTGATTGAAATATTCTCAGCAACTTGTAAAAGGGAGTATGGTGAGGTGTGAGATCAGGAGCAGCTTTTCTGCCAGGGCTGCAGTCCTGTAAATCCCTGCCAGGACCAGGGCGTCCTGTATCACATGGTCAACCAATTTGTAGCCCGGGGGCCTTGTTCCTGTCCAGGGAGAGCCTGGCCATGTTGATCCCAAGAAGGGCCCTGTCCAGGTCCTCTACAGATGCTCTCATACCAAAGTAAAATAAGTACCCAAGGTAAACTACCAGATGAAGCCTTTGTCTAGCAAAGGCTTCTGTAAACTCACAGAGTAAATTATACATAGCACTAATCTTCTTCTTGTGATTGGTCTTGGCAAATGTGAGCTCCATTGCCTGAGGGAGCCCTGTCTTGTTGGCACTCCAAGTCAGCCCAAAGTCTGCCAGGAGAATTTTGGTCTTCTTGACAGCTGTTGCGTCTTCAACAGCCAATTTACCCACTACACGCCCAAAGTTATCCAGCAGGTAAGCCAGGGTGTGCTCCACTGGGAAGCAGAAGCAAGCAGCCGCATGAGCCTGGCCCATCTCTGGTATGTTCTTGAATGGGAGCATCACCAGGACGTCCCAAACAAGCTCAATAGAGTTTACACATTAAACTCCACTGAGGACCACCAGATCAAGGCAGACCAATTGGGTATCTTTTTAGGCAGTAACTCCCCACTCAGATGCCCCCTCACCATACGTCAGCCCAGCTAACGTCTCTTGGGATATCAAAAAGGTACCATGTATTCTGTTTTTTAGCTCTTGCAAGACAGGGGGGACAGAAACAGCTGCTTGGCCACATGAATGGCATAATTGGCATAAAGGGTGGCAGGGATAAATGGGACCAGGACCTGGCAGATTTTGCCTTCTACTTTTTCTAAAAAAACAGGTGAGTATTTATAAAATTTTACTCTTTTAGATAACCTTCTTGGATTTCCTCCTTGCCTGCAGCCTCAGCTGGCTTGGCCATTCTTGGTGCAAGCAGTTGTGCAGGCAATTATTTATCCTCTGTTCTTGCCTGCTTGGTAGGTTTCAGGTGGGCATACATTTCAGGGTCATTTGTCCAGACAGACGGCGCAGAGAGGGCAAAGGACTTAAACTGGAGGCCCTCAACCACCAGCTTTTGAATGTTGAGCAGGCTCTCAATGATCTTCTCTGATGTGTCAGGCATTTTAGTCATTAATGCCTTGGCTGTCACCCTTTAAATTTTCTTGCCTTTGAGGACAGCGGACTTGACCTTTTCTTTGACCTTGCGGTCAATTTCCTTGATTTCAGCTATTGCTGAGTCAAGGTCTTTTGGTAGCTTTTCAAGTTCTCTCATTGATTTTTTACTAACCTATCTAATTGTTTTAATAGCTTTTGCCCCAATAAATTATGTATTATTTTGATACTGTTGCCTCTTTGTTCATTCCTTTTTGTTTTCCCATTTACTACATTATCCCATCTTTTCATCCATTGTGTATGTGTTTTACGCTTATCTCAAAATGTGTTGTTTGCTTTATGTCAGCATTGCTTCCATAATCACCATATTATTTTTTGCACTTTACACAGCCCCCTGTAAAAATATTAACAACAATTTGGTGATCAGATAAATTTGAATTAGAAAATTATAGGTTAATTGTGTTTAGATAAAGTTGCTGCTGATCCAAATTCAAAACCTTAATGATAAACTTTAAGCCAATCAGGAGCCAAGTGATAAAGTGATTTTTGTGACATAAAGGGTCATTCAATAATTCTTTGATGCATGTGCACTAATTAATATGATTGGCTGGATGTTTTACCATTGAGCACCATTGCCGCTGTGACAAGTTGTTGGTGGACTAGTTCCCAATCAGCTGCTGGGTTAACACTAGTCCACCAACAACTTGCCACAGCAACAATGGCGCTGAATGGAAAACATACAGCCAATCATATTAATTAGTACACATGCATCAAAGAATTATTGAATGACCCTTTATGTCACAACAATCACTTTATCACTTGGCTCCTGATTGGATTAAAGTTTATCATTAAGGTTTTGAATTTAGATCAGTAACAACTTTATCTAAACACAATTAACCTATAATTTTTGGGCAAGTTCCTTAGGTCAAATTTCCTAAGGTCAAAAGTGCAGAAATCAAAAATGGGACCCCCAAAAAGTGCAGAAATCAAAACACTATAGAGGGTGCAAAAATTGAAAACATCAAAGATCAAAGTGCAAAAATTGATTTTCTGGAAGTTAACTTTGAAGCCAAATTTAATACAGTTCTTAATATAAAAATATATATTAAAATCTATTCTAGACTAAAGAGACCCCAAGGAATTTATTTCTGCAATAAAAAGTATATAATAGATAATAATAAATATTATTAAATTAGCTGTTTTTAAAAGAACCTATTTTTTACTTTTAAAAATAAAATTAAACTAGAAATTATATGTAACTGTATTTAATTAAATATAAAATATAAAACAACACAAAAAAATACTTTAAATTTTATTTGTATGGTAAAATCTTTATTATCACAACATAAAACTAAAAAAAATTAAAAGCAATGCAAGATTTAATTTAGAATATTAGAGAACTTTTGCAATAATCTCAAGATGGATGAGCCAGTTGGAAGAGTTGTAAGGAAAAAGGGAGTTTTTTGTGACTATCTCAAAGCTGTTGAGATCCTTGCTGCTCTGGAAAATACTTTGTCACCCATCTAAAAACTTCTGATAAAGATTTTTTTTGGTTGTCTGTTCAACTTTGTCAACTGTGTTAGGCTGAAGAAACTCAAGTTTAATGTCCTGATCAACAAGCTCAAACTTGTTGTGCCAGCTTTCCAGGGAGGAAGTAGTTTTCATGGTCTTATTCTTAACAAACTTGAACTGGTTCCACTCAATCTTGTTCTCCTTTCTTCCATAAAGTCTGGTCTCAAGTTTTCCAATCCATTGGCATTCAAAGTAATCAACAAATGGAGCAAAATAGAGCAGCATTTTCCTCCATATACTTGGTATTCTTAAAGGCCTCATAGATCTTGCTGGAGTCCTTCTTTCTCACCAAAGCAATGGCAGAAAAGGAGTTAAAGGCCACCTTGGGCTCCTGGGAGGTTGATTTAGTGACCAGTCTGTTGAGCTCAGTGAAGCTCTTCAGCTTTCTTCTGAGGCATTATCAGAAGTGAAAGAAGCAACCATGAGGATTGCTCTTAAATACCTTTTTGAAGGCGTTGGCTTAAACTGGCTCAAAGTCAACAAGAAGGTGGGTATGGTAAGGCTATGATGTTTCCTCATCATCAGGTTGGCTTGGTGTTTTAGACTTCTTCCTCTTGGGGATAGAAGTGGGGGCATCAATAGGGGGAAGGAGATCCAACTTCCCCTTTAGAATTTCCAAGGAATGAGTATAGTCATCCTCATTTTGTCCTGACATTAGAAAGTAAATCATTGGTAAAACCTTATCACCATACTTCCCATGGATGCACCAAAGCTGGGAAAAGATCTTAGGGCATTATGAGAAGTTCCCATCAGCCAACCAGATATGGGCTGTCATCAATATCTTAAGGTTCTCCTGGGTGGCATAGCAGATGGTTCTTTTATGCTCATCAGGACCATCATCATGAATGAGAAACTTTTCATCCTTGGAGGTGACTCTGAGCTCATTGGGTATATCCAGTTCCAGGAGGGAGGTGGCACTTATGCTCACATTGTCAGACTTTCGGCAATTATCACTCACATACTTTTGAAGGGATCCAAAATTACCAACAGCTATCTTTTGGAAACTGGTAAAGTTGTGAATAGCCCTAGTGACTATCTCCTGGGAGGTAAGGCCCCTGTTGAAAGGCTGCCTCTGGCGCAGGTACCACTTTATTAGGCGCTGATATACCCCAGTTGACTCCAGGCAGGTGTGCTGATTATTCGGCTTACTAAACTGGGTGAACCCAGTTGTAGTCAGGCGGGTGGGGCAGGCCCCTCACACTTGTAATGATGAAGCACCAAGTGCTTCTGCTCATCATTACACTTAAACATAAAACCATCATGGTAGAGCCCAGCATTGACCTTAGAGGACATTATTGAGAAGGAGATGGGCAGGACATCTGGCAGTCAGAACTCCTCTTCATAGTTGCATATATTATGAACTTTAAGGATATCCCAGGTCTCAAGGTCATCCTCAGTTGGTGTAGCATCCCCAGAGTTGTACAGGTCTTCATGTTCTTCTTCTGAGATGTGAGGGGGGCGTCTCCTCTTCATCTTTCTGACTGTGGATAAACTTGTCCCAGTTGGGCTCTTGGAGGGGCTGGGGGTAGGTTCCTCTTCAGAAGGCTCCTCTTCTGGAGAGGGGGAAGGCTCAGGGGTCTTCTTGGTGGCCTTGGCGGCCTTCTTGGTGATCTTCTTGCTGGTCTTGCAGCCAGTTTCTTGGATCTGGAAGGGGTGGCCTTCTTTGGGTTGATGGGAGTTGACTTAGGGGGCATCTATATAGCTCAAAGTTAGTATTTTTTGGTTAATTAAAAAGAATATAATCATTAATAAAAGTATCATTTTTTAAGCCAAATCTGAAAGCCAGAGTGCTTTTTACCATATTTTGTTAGTTTTAATAAATATTTTAATTAAGGTGGTTAACTCTATAATGCTTTTGAAAGGAGCAAAAAAGGGGGTTTTGATCAGACAATTAGGGAGTTTCAATTTTGGCACTTCAATTTTGACACTCCCTAAAAACATAAGGAAACATAGTAACATATTAAGTCAATTTAATATTTTTTTAAAACTGCCAAAATCAGCAGTTTTTACTAAACCTTTTAAAAATCTATTATAAACTAACCCAAAAGGCTTGAAACTCTACTATGTTTAAAGAAAGTCTTTAAACTTTAAGATGCTAATTTTAAGCCTTAAACTTAAACTGGTTAAAATATTATGTTTTTGTAAAGTAGAGTGTTTGTTTGGTTTAAATGCACTTTCTATTTTCTGCACTTTTGATTATAAACACCTAGTGGAGCTTATTAATAAAATATTAAATTCTAATCATAATTTTAAATATATTGGTGAGCGCTAAATCAGTGTGTTTTGAATTTTGATTTGAAGCATTTTTGATTTGCGCACTCTATTACTACACCCAGTAATTTACTAAGTGATCATATAAGATTTGTTTCATTCAGCACTCTATCTTTTATATAATAAAAATAACTGAAAATTTAATCAAATGATTTAAAGGTAATTGTGAACCTGTATGATAGGTTTTAGTTTATTTGGTTGACTATGATATGTTTTTGAAGCTTTTCTGATCATTTACATAGTGATAGAATCAATATTAAGTATAATTTTAATTTTTTAATTTTAGGGCCTCAAATATTAAATTGAAGAGACTTTTGGACTTCAATTTCTGCACTTTTGATTCTGTCCCCTATATTCAAAAGGATGAATAATATCTATTTTAAAAGCCAAATTAATTTAAGGTGTGTTTTAAATTGCATCAATTTGGGCATCTCAAACTTGGTTTTTCAATTTTAGCTACTAGTAAAAACATTTTAAAAAAGTCAAATTTAAGAAAAATATTAAATTTTTTGAGAATTTTTTTTATTGAAAAAAAGTGCAGAGATAATAAATCCATCAATTTGGAGATTTCAATCTCTGCACTTTGACTTTAGGCACTTGCCCTAATTTTCTAATTCAAATTTAGCTGATCACCAAATCATTGTTAATATTTTCACAAGGGGCTGTGTTTGGGTGCTAAAAATAACTGTGTTCTGGATCTAGATACACAGCATAGTAAATATATGTTTTTATAGAAATATACTGAACATAAAGAATAAAACCAACTATAAACAAAGAGGAAATAACAAGTAGAATTTAAATAAAGATAATATAAATTAGAAAATGTTTGGCAACAGTGAGCTTATTGGAGGGCAGGGAAGAGTGATGCCTAGCAGGCAGAATATTGTAGGAAGGAAGGCATTGAGGTAGTGCTGGCCTGTGAGGTCTGGGATTGGGTGGATGGGGCTGGAAGGTGGGGGGTGAGGGGGTGAGGGGGTAGAGGCAAGAGGATTAACTGTGATGGCCGCCATATGCCGCTTGTTGTATTCCTCATTAGTCATTGCCTTGATTGGCTGATATGTGGATGTGGAACAGGGTGGAAGGTGCTTATTCTTGCATGATTGGTTGCCCATGTTCATGTGGAAGACAATTTGGGCAAACAAGTCAGCCACCATCTGTTAATCAAAGAGAGACTTGTGATTGAGGACCCCAAGATAGAGATTGTTGAAAGCCTGAGGGTGGCACTCCCTGAGTGTATGTCTAATGTTAAAGAACACAACATCACTTAGATGAATGTCTGCATGGCCAGCTGGATACACAGAGGCCTGGTACCTGTGTCACTGAATGGCCTCAAGGGTGGTGGTGCTACCCTCCATCTGGTGGCTCAAGAAAACTCAGTGCTTGGAATTCGAGCCATCCCAGGAGTCAAGTAATCCACCAAGGATGTGGCTGTACAAGTATCCATTGATAAAATCTGGGTTTTTCTGATAGTAGACAAAACCCTTGGCTGAAACAGCCAGAAACACACTAATAAAAGTTTCCTTCTTGACCTTCTTCTTCTCTTTTTGGGTGGTGGCTCTTCTTTGCTTGCCAAAATTGTTAAAAGATATAGATATCTTATAGTAGAAGATGAATGTGATGTCATATGATAGAACTGTCAAGCATCAGACCAGGGTTGATTCAATGGCCTGATCATTAGGGAAATCCTAAGCACAATCCCATTGGTTGCTGGCAACATTGGTAAGTATCCAGACTGGAGCCACCTTTTTGTGCATCCAGAGCTGCACCATGCACTCAGATACCCAAATGCCATGGTTCCCAAGTTGCTTCCAGACCTGGGTCAGGGAAGCTTGGGGTCCTGCTGCAAGAGGTCAAGCATTATAGGATATGCATCCTTAATCTGGGAGTCAACCTGCTTCTTGGCCTTCCTGATCAGATTCCCCTTATTTATTAAGTTATTGAATTCCCAAATTATGGTGGCTCAGGTAAATTGCAATTGGGTTGCAATCTGGTACCAGGACAGACCCTGAAGGTTCAGTGCCACAATTTCCTGAAGAATTTAGGCAATGATTATTCTGCGTTTTTGGGCGCTGGGCCACGGTAGCTGAAGCCTGATTAGCTGGAGGGGCAGATTGGCTTGTGGCAGGAAGTTGTTCTGAATCAGGGTTCCATTCTGATTGATTTGTTGGTGGGCAGCTTGTGTGGAGGTGGGTATAGGAGCAGGGGCAGAGCTAGACACTAAGTGACTCTCAAACAAGTCAAAGCCATATAGGTTGGGGGTCAGGTCAGCTTCTTTGTTACCTGCATCAAAGGCTTGGGTATAAACGGTGCCTCTACGTTCTGAGCCTTGCCTCCATTGAAGCTGGCTTGGCTGCTGCTGGCTTAGTTGCTGGCGCTATTGAAGATGTTGTTGTTGTTGTTGAAAACCATTGCAAAAAAACATTGGATAAAATCACTAAAAGTAGAAGTTTAAAATTTTATGATTTATTTTTATTGTAATCTCAAGTCCATATTTGAAAAGTTCTTGAAACCATTTTACACAAATCATGAGCCATGAAAATGAATAAAATGTCTCTGTACCTAAATTGGATAGCTGTTGATTGGCTGTTAAACTGTTATACTTCTATTTTAGGCTGCTCATACTACACATCTTGTGTGACTTCATTTTTTTTGTGCTTGTGGAATCTCACTTCTATATTGCTCAAATTTTGTTTTATTTTAGTCCTTCAATTAGTGCCTCATATTAATCCTGATTGGATTATAATATACTCCAGAACAGCATCCATCCATCTCACTTGCTGTCAATTCATTTTGTTTGTGGTTTAAACAACACTTCTTGATATTTGCTATAATTTTGTATAATGGGCTAGTGAAATTTTGTTTTTTGTTTGATAGTTCATTTTAAACCAAAAATATTTAAATTATTTGAGTCCTGAATCTCGCATAACTTGGATTTTGTTCAAATCTGAAATCATTTTGTTTAAATCTGAGGTAATTTTGGTTGTTGCCATAGCTTTTAAAGCTACAGTATTTTGCTATTAATCTATTGATATAGGAAGTATTCAAAAATTTGAAGAGGGAGCTTCCTGGCATTTTGTTGGAATTGACCCCCATGCTTCTGTGTATGATATTAAGAAAGGTTTCATTCTGTTCACAAGGTTTATATCCCTGACTTTATTTGATATTGATTTTATAATTTTGTGTAAAATAGCTGATTTCATATTTTTGTCTGAGATTTAAAATTGAACTTTCTTTAAATTTTCTTTTTATACATTCATACTCAAAAAGGGATATCTTTCTATGCATTTGAAAATACATTCATTGAAAGTTATTTCAAAATTTGGGTCAGTATTTTAGGGATTAGGTCATTTTCTAATACACATGCTGCCCAAGTTGCAGTATAACACAGTTCAATTTTGAAAAAGTAACTAATTATACATTTTATATTTAAAACAGTGATAACTCAATGGAATATAATATTTTTTACACTGTAAACTATCAAAATGAAGCCAAGAGTCTCATCTTTCTATTGATATATTATATAACAATTAATATACTCAATATTATTGCAAAAGTAATTTAAAAGAGCATAATCCATATTATATTATTCTATTTAATGATATAAAGTTGATCACTTTAAAGCTAAAAAATACTTATTTTTACTATATAGCAGATCTTTTTTATTTGAAAAAATTAAAGATAAGTTTGGGAGCTTTTTTTGTATTTTTTTTAATTAAAAGGCTAAACTATTTATGATTTTATGGTAGTTTGAAGTTGGGACATTTAGTTAATGCTGTTTAGATTAATTTTAAGGTTCACATGAGCTTTGAACTTTAATTAACCCATATTTTAAATAGATTTCTTTAATAATTATTTTTTATTATAAAATAGTGCAGTAAAGATGATGTGCAATGTACACTGCACATTAACTTCAATAGTTTGCATAAGTGGATAACTCAGGGGTTATTTATGGATACAAAGTTAATCATCTGACTTGAAGTCTGTATTTTACAAGTAAAGTGTGTCAATTACAGTTATAAATTGAAGTCTAATTTTAACAAGCTTTATCACATTGTTTTTATTTTGAATTGCATCATCTGATACTGAGTATAAAATATAAAGATACCTTGGCATGCTCCTTGTTTAACCTACATTAAGGCCCTAATTTATCAAATTAAACTCATTATCCAAGATACTCTTATCATTCCCTATATACTGTTACTTAAGGTTCTACAAACATAAACTCTGTTAAGTTTTCCTCATCCATGCTACTATTTCTCTCTATGGGAGCTTCAACAAAAAGAGAAAAGATTACTATGCTTAAGAAAGCATTTTTCTTTGTTGCTGGTAATGGCCTTAATGCCTTCATCAATCACTTTCTTACTCAAACTGAATTTGGAAGAGCATAGTTCTTTACTGCTATCCAAAATCAGAAATTAAATGGGATAATTGATAACTTAAAGGATCTCCTGAAATCTTCTCCCCAAAAGCATCTACCAGCCTTTTAATCACTTGTAACTTCCAGTTACTCTTTAAAAAAGCTTAATGATATGGGGTTTAATATAACCAAAAGTGAGTTTGAATACCCAAGAAAAATAAATAGAAATAAAAAACCAACCTTAAATAAGAAAAGCCAAAAAATAATAACTATTCATTAAAAAAAGAAATAATTAAAAAGATAATTAAAAAATTTCTGGGAAATTCATTTGAAACAGGCCAGTTTACAAAAAAGAACCAAAAAAGATTTATAAAGACATTCAAAAAGAAATGAGTGAATACTCAACTGCAATAAAATATTCTCATTTAAAAACAAGAAAAAATATGAAGATATGAAAATAAAAAATTAGATTACAATATCAATTTCAACTTTTTATAAGATAATACCAAAAAATATAATAAAAAGTAAAAAAAACTGATATGTGCAATATTTGTGATCTAAAAAATTCACTAGAAAAAAGAAAGGAAGAATGTGAAAGTTAAAATTTACCAGTGCCAGAATTTATAAATAATGACTTAAAGACTATTAAGCAGCACCAAGACTTTTACATTCATCAAAATAGAGAATACAAAAAAGATATTAATGCATTAGATGATGAATCTTGTGTTATAGTTATATATTATAAAGAGAATTTAAAAGTTGGTGGTGGTCCAATAGAAACCAATAGCTGCTTTTATTCTAAAAAACCTATTTCTTAATTAGGATTTTATTGTCATTTAAAGAAAAAATAAAGTTAATATGAATACCATGATTTTCTATCCCAAATACTGTCCCATGATTCTTTATTTTTAGGTGAATGTCTAATGAGTCTTCTTAAATTAGATAAGTTTTAAAAAATAAATAACATAAAAGTATGGAATGACAATGGAAACCATTTTAGATCCTATGAATTCCTATATTATATATTTAAAGAGGCACCAAAAAAAATTAAAGGGTCTATTAAATACAATATATTTGTATAACTCCATGAAACAAGCATTATTGATGGACACTTTGATATAATATCAAAAATTTTAAAGGAAAAGAAAATGTGCTTTGTATCAACAATATTAATGCTTTTAAAAATGTTTTTTGGGCATGAAGAAAAAAGAAAATAATTATATAAATCAGTGCTATCAGGTTCAAAATTTTCACAAATTCATTATTTTATATTTATAAAAGAAAAGTTAGGCCTATAAAAAGAGAGCTTGAAGTTAAAAATCTGCACATTAATCTTTCATATTTGATGAAAGATGGGAAGTTATATACTTCACCTTTAATATTTGAAAGTTTATCAGAACATTCTGAGATAAATTATCATTTGAAATCTCATGATGATACCAGAGAAACAAAAATATCAGAAGATGCTAGTGGTGTAGTAGGACAAATTCATGAAGTCAGGCATCTTACTAGAAGGTGTATTTTAAATAGAGTTAGTAGTCTTTCAAAAACAACAACTTTTTTTCTGAAACAAACTAAGAATATTTATGATGAGCCAAAGATAGGGTAATAGCATTTATAGCTTTGGGGCTGCTATTACTCTCCCATGCAACTCATCATAAATATTTTTGGTTTGTAGTTTGTAGTAGCACTTAAGATATTTTCAGTAATATTATAAGTTGCAATTTTAAATTCAAAAATTGATGAATTATTTTCAAAAAAAACATCTAAGTCCAAGATCAATTAAAGATTTGGGATTGTTTGTATTTTAAGCTTTTCTAAATAATTTAATATGAATAATTTGATTAAGTTATAAAATAATCAATCTGGCACCAAGGCATAACAAGAAAAATAATGACCCCTTTATTTGAATTTCCTTTATTTCTTGAAAGTTGATATTTCCACCCATTTCATAGGCCTTCCTGACTCAAGTTGAGCACCCTATGGGTGCTTGATATTCCCTATTAAATGATTCCTTATTTTTATATTGATTTACATTTGTTTGAATTAGTTGATTTATTTCCGTTGGGATTCTTTGAATGACAGGGGCTAGGTAGGACATGTCATATCAAAAACATTATCTCAAAATACGCCATCTCAAATTTAATTTGGGATGGCTTTTTTTGTGTTATTGATTTTTAATCATGAAAAAATGAATAAATATTGAAATAGTTGAAATTCACTTATAAATTTATAATGCAGCATCTCAAAAATACACCATCTTGATTCTGTCATTTTGAATCAAATTATTTAAATATTATTTTGCTAACTTTATTTACATATGAAATCACTTAGTGTGGGGTGTGTTTACACCATCTCAATTTTATGTCATCTTATTTGCACCATTTATCTTAAACTAAAATAAGCCTATTCATGAGCTAAAATAAAGCCTGTTGTATACAATCAGAAGATGTTCCTATAGTATTAATCAGATACACTTATACTAAGAACAACCAAAAATAACACCATTATGGTAGTCCTACTAGTGATTGTCATTAGTGGGTAAAAAACCATTTTTGCTATATGTAATTTATAACTTATCTATACATGGATGTGTTAATAGGAGTTTCTTTAATAAATTTTTTTATTAGTAATTTTAATATAAAAGGTGGTAATTACGCCATTTTGATTTACATCACTTCAAATTCCACTGAGTTTCATATCACCCAATTGATCCAACGAGCAGAATAGATAGGGGAAAATAAGGGGAAATTACATATGACAACACCCTACGCTTTATTAACCCCCTATTGCAATTCTTGCTTTCCACTTTTAAAAAGTATTATTTCACATTAAAACCACTTAAGTAAAAAATGTAAGAAATTCACTGAACTTTGCAAATATGAATTTTTGGCCTTTTATAAACTACTGGGTACTTTTTAATCCCAGTTGTATAAGTAGTTTTTTTTGAAATTCAAGTTTTACTCTTTGTCCTGATTGAGTAGCTCCATTGTAAATTTCTTAATTTAATATAAAAAATGATCAAATTTATTATGTTTTTGAGCTACAGCACCTCAATTACGTCATCTTGAAAATGCCATTTTGACTGCAAGTTTTCAGTCAAAACCCAAAATTTTGTCTACTTGCACTGCTAATAAAATTATTTTTACAAAAAAGAAACCTTTAAATTTTGATAGTATATATTTTCAGACTTTTTATAAAATTCTATTTAAAAAATATTTTAAACTTTTATATTACAAACATTACTGTTTTTCCATTTGAAAACTGTCCCCAAAATTTCCATATTTTGATACTGATTTACTTTTAGATGCCTCCCAAGTCCAACCCCAAAGCTACTCCCAAGGCCTCCAAGGGCAAGGTCAACCCCCCTAAGGCAAAAAAGATCAGTACTAACCCAAGAAGCAGCCTACTAAGGCTAAATCACCTCCAAAGACCCCCACACCATCCCCAGAGCCTGAAGAAACCAGCCCTACCCCTCCTCACTCTCCCTTTGTATACTTTCCCTCAGATCCCTAAGAGAAGCTGTTTGAGTTCAATTGCCACTCTGATCTCACATCAGAGCCTGAAGAGAAGCAGGAGCAGGAGCCTGGTGCTCCTTTTGATGACCAAATTGAGCTATGTGATGTGAACAATATCCATAAAATTTGCAACAGAAATGGCGCCTTTGCTGTGCCTGCTATCTTTCCTGTTAGCTATCCAATTATATCCAAGAAGGGAGGTGCCGGCTTTGTGTACAAGGGGTACAGCTTCAGCTGTAATGACAAGAAAAATCCATCTCTCAACATCACTTTAAATGTGATAATGTTGGGTGCCCAGCAAGGCTTCCAAAATATGGCTTCACAAGATTTAAAGCTTTAACTATTGATCATGATTGCACTGAGCCATTTGATCCATTATATCAACTAATCCACTGTTTTCTTTGGCAAGTGATCCCCACTAGCAGGAACAAAACCTCAACTGAGGTGGTGAACAATGCCCTGCTCAACCTTAATGATTCCTAACTTGCCTCTCTTGGTGACGCCTCTAAACTCCAGAGATACCTCACTGATCAGAGGTATGCTCTAAGCACTGAATGTGTCAGTGCAACATCTGTTGACCAGTTAATCTTAACTGAAGAGTAGAAGCTATCCCACCATAAAGAGTGATTCCTTCTGCATGATGATGATCTAAATGCACAGAAGTTCATTATCTGCTTCACAACTTCTCAAGATTTGCGCAAACTCCTCAAGTGCAAGACCTGGCTTGTAAATGGCACCTTTTCCACCTGCCCAAAGCTATTCAGCCAGCTTTGGAATATCCATGGGCAGGTGGGCAATCTAGTTCTTCCCCTTGTTTTTTACTTCCTCTATAACAAGAAGCAGGACACATATGTCCATGCTCTCACTATCCTGAAGACTAAACTTGATGAGATCATCCCCACATTAGAAGAGGAGCCCAAGGAGACTAGAGGGCAAGAGAAGAAGACCCCCACCCAGGATGAAGAAACCCCCACCCCCAAGAAGCAGCCAGAAAGCTACTATACCATGAATATCTGGTAGTTGATTTTGAGAAGGCTCAGGTCAATGCTTTCATTAAAGTCTTTAAGAGCTCCCCTCAGGGATGCTACTTTCACTTCCAGCAAGCACTCTGCTGCCGCCTCCAAAAGTGCTCTGATCTGCATGAGCTCATCAATGCTGAAGGGACCAAAGAGGCCAAGGGCATCTTCAACTGCTTTGCTGCCCTTGCCCTAGTAAGAAAGCAGGAAACCAATGCCTTCTACAACACCCTTCTCTGTCACCCCTAATTGTTGCCAACCAGGCAGCCATTGCACCCTTAATTGAGTATTTTGAAACTCAATGGGTTGGCATCTTCCAAGGAGCATGTCACATTAGAAAAAGCAGTGACTCAATCACCTGGAACTGCTTCAAGAAGGTCAAAGACGGCCTCATCAAGACCACCTCTTCCCTTGAAGGGTGGCATAGACAGTTTGCAACTAGGGTCAGGGTCAAGAAGCCCAAATTTAAAAAGATAATGGTGCACTTAAAAACCCAGCAGGCCATCTCTGCCTGGCTCTTCAAGTCTGGCATGAAGACCAAGAGTGATCCCCCAAGAAAACCAAGGCAATGAAAAAGTACACAGAGATGATCAAGGTGGTCTTTGTCTACTATCCCAAGGATAAAAAGCTTGAGCATCTTTAGCCATATTGGCTGTTCTTTCCACTAATGTCTGAGCCATTTTCTAATAAACACCACTCTATCTTCTCTCTTCTTTCCTTTAATTTTATCTTTTTGACTTTTCTTTGGTGTTTGGTAAAATTGTCTGCTTATTTTAAAGTATATATCATAGTTATAATAGATGGAAATGGCTGTTTTCTATGTATGTTTTGAATTTTGTCCTTTACACAGCCTTGTTGCCTCTAATTGACCCCCTTTTTATTGCAGATTTGAAATCCTGAGGCCTTTTTAAGCACAGAAATGTTTTATAATTTTATTTTATTTTGGTTTTTTTGAACTCTTTTGGAGTTAAAAAAACTAAGCTTTTAAAACTTGTTTTTCATAGTCACAGTGCTGTTATTAAAAATGGTGTTTTTACTATAATTTTGAGATAGCATAATTTTGAGATGGTGTGTTTTACCAGAGGCTATAAATCTTTGGTAGCCCCCATATACACCACTTAGTTTATATGGATTCACTTCAACTCCTTCCCCATTCCTTGTTGTCACTAAAAATAAGGTAAATAAAAGATAAATATGCTTAATAATTTTTCCCCTGCAGCTCCTTCAGCCACAGGCACCCCATCAGCAAACTTCATGGGTGTTGGATGCTCTTCAGTTATTTTCTTTCTTTGATTCTCCTTTGTTTCCTTGCAATTCCTTCTTTATCTCAATTTCCTTCATTTGATAAACCTTCATTATTTTCTGAAGCGCTTCTGCCTCTTGATCTTTCTTCTTCATTTCCCTTGTTCATTTCTGTTTCCATTTCAATGTTTTTTATTTCCATTTCCTTCAATTTGAATTGCTTTCTCTTCATTCCTTTAATTTCTGTTCACTTCCATTGATATTTTATTTCCCTCACTTAGCTTGATCTTTTGATTGTTTCCTCTGGCACTTTGCCAGAACTCAAATGTGTTATAACTTATATCTTGAAAAATTAAACTTGATAAATTGTTCCCTATAGATTAAGTAATTTTTCTTTATTTTGATCATGTATTATATTTCCCAAATTAGTTAGGGCAACTTTCTTTGCTTAGATTATTGAGCGCCTCCCATTTCCTAGTGTTCCTGTTACTATTTACCTGATGTTTCTTTCAATTTCAATAGTCTTATGAAGATGTTCTTCTAATTTTTGTACAAGTGAATAGATATTTGACATGTTGTTTGAATTACATCCCAAATAAAGGTTTTTATAGTACTACCATCAACACATAATCATGAAATTATAGATAATAGTACATTTTATTGACAATTATTGCAAATAAACAAAAAATGAATTATACAAAAACTAAGATAACATACTTCAAAATTGCACTAAACTAGCCATCTGAATTAGAACATGTAGATTATATTTTCCAGTATGTACCATTTTTTATTTGAAAAGCTAATATTTTGCTGATATCTCATATTGAGTTATGATTGTTTTATTGAATTTTAACTATACTAGGTTGTATTGCCAGCCATGTCAATTCCGCATTATGTGCATAACTCAATGCATATTGTATGATAAAATTTATTGTGAACTTGGTGTTATTATTGTGATTTTATAATTGAACTGTGTCTATATTAGAGAGCCATTAACACTTATTATAAATATTGATATATATTGAGTTTTATAGCTTTTATATTTACCTATTGATAATGATTCTGTAAAATTAAAGTCAAATTTAGTGAGTTAGTAATGATACAATGAATCAATCAATCACTGTTTACGACCATTAAGTGGCTGGTTTTCTTTGCTGTGGCAATTGTGCATTTTCTAAAATTTTAGACACTGTCATCCAATTGGTTGGTTTTCCATCCTATCACACAGGCTTTAGGAAAAAAGGTTGCCACCCCAAGACCGGATGTGGTTGGGGTGGCAACCATGCTTCCTATTGCTTGTGTGATAGGATAGAAAACCAACCAATTGGATGACAGTGTCTAAAATTTTAGAAAGTGCACAATTGCCACAGCAAAGAAAACCAGCCACTTAATGGTCGTAAACAGTGATTGATTGATTCATTGTATCATTACTAACTCACTAAATTTGACTTTAATTTTACAGAATCATTATCAATAGGTAAATATAAAAGCTATAAAACTCAATATATATCAATATTTATAATAAGTGTTAATGGCTCTCTAATATAGACACAGTTCAATTATAAAATCACAATGAAAACACCAAGTTCACAATAAATTTTATTATACAAGATACATTGATTTATGCATATAATATTGTTGCAACATCTATAATTAATCCCTCTCAGGAAACTAATTCCCCAAGTGACTTGCCAAATGATTCCCTGAATAACCATTAAACTGGTGGCCCTTTTATCATTCAGCCATCTATTATGGGATCAAACATTTCAAGTCCTAAGTGGAACACAACCTGAACAAGCCTTGTGACAAAAGAGGAACAATTACTTGGATAAGCCTCATGACTACCATGATGTACATGGACAATATATGGCTTTCATTGATACTATATAGATTACTGTATTCATATCAAATAAAGTATCATTCTCTTCTTAATTTTTCCCTTCATCATTTTATTATACTTCTCAGAAGTATATACTTGAAAATTACATAATAAGAGTTAACGCTTAGCTGCAATATTCTAATGTAATACTTACATTTGTTGGTACTTATTTATTATTGACAATGAAAATATTTATGCAACTATTCATATATTAACATATCAATTGTACAACATTTTTTAATTATGGGGAATGTCAATAATTCAAAACAAATATATTATTAATTATGAATTGAAAGAAAAAAGATCAATTTTATCAAGTTGCAAAAAAGAAAGGTCTTATTTTATTTATCAAGGGAAAGTATGGGAGGAAATGGGTGAAATGTAGATTGCCATCATCTGCGCCTGTAAAAGGTACAGCATCAGAGGTAGTGAGGAGGAATCAGGTGGTAACTTGGGGGTTGGGGTTGGAAGGTGGGTGGCTTGGTCTTGATGAGGGAGTTAGGGAGGCAGGGTTTGTTGACTGGGAAGAGGCAGCAAGAAACAATTGCTTCAATTGCTCAAATTCTTCTTCTGTCACATATGTGGGCTTGAAAAACTAAATGGATGAGTGTGGGGGGAGGCAGGAGTCCCTTTGGACTTATCACTATCACTTGCATAGAAGATGATGAGATTGGATAAGTCCTAGACAAATATGTATGGGAATAGCTCAAACCCCTTCTTGATTTGGGTTCACAGTTTAACGTAAGTGTTGTGTTTATACTTCTGGGAAGTATAATAAACAAGATAAGGGGAAGATTTAAGAAGAGAATGATACTTTATTTGATATGAATATAGGCTAATATATAGTATCATGAAAAGCCACATGCTGTCCATGTACGTCATGGAGATCATGGGGCTTATCTGAGTAATGTTCCTCCTAAGTCATGAGGCTTGTTCAAGTTGTATTCTTTTTAGGATCTGGATGTTTGATCCCAATATAGATGGTCAACTGATAGGAGTGCCACTGACTTATTGACTAGTCAGAGAACTGTTTGGTGGGCCATTAGGTGATTTACTTGGGGCGTTAATTCCCCAAGAGGGAGTAATCAAAGATGTTGCAACATAGGTGATAGGCTTTGAGCGCCTGAGAGCCAAACCAAAACTGTAAAGAAATATATCTGAAAAATGCATTTCAGTGTGATTGATGGGGTAGGACCAACAAGTATGCCCTGCAGCCCTAATTTCCTTGGTTGCCCATTCTTGCTGCTCCATCTCAGCACTCATTAAAACTGTGTACACAGCTTGTTGGGTAGTTCACTCCTCCAGCATGTCCTTGAGCTCTGTCTGGTATGCATACCCATCTTCAGTGTTTGATATTGCCAAGTAGTAATTGATGCCCAATGGAGAAACTGCCAATAAAATTCCGACAAAAGATACAAGATTGGGTCGCGCTTGTAGATGTCAGATTGGATATGCTTTTCTCCATAATCTTGGATACTTGCAGAAATCTTGGCATACAACAAGAAGATGATGTTGTTGCACGTCCTCATTGCCCTCCCTTTTACAAACTTAATAATGGTTGAATTGTATGGGTTGGTATCCACCAAACTGAGACTGCTGAGAGCTTGATTGGACAAGATTCTAGCAGCAATCATGACTCTGTGCATCCACAAATTAGCTGTTCTCTTATTTTTGAAAATGCTGTGGAGTCTCAGTTGGAGACGTACCTGGACCAGGGGATTTTTGGGTCACGTTCCATGATGGCCATCATAAGGGGATAGACTTTTTAACCATCAGTTGAAGTACAGGCAGAAGTTGGGGTCTTCTTGGGAGGGGGACCACAGTTAGCGTGGGCTCGCAGGGTTACTGCCACAGTGTACTTTTCAAAACCCATTGTGGCTGCAATTCCCCCAAGGGACATAAGCATCCCTTGATTTTTGACCATTTCAAGAACAATTTCTTGGATGATTGCCTTCTTCTGCTTCTTGTAGGATGATTGGCTGGAGGTGGGATGTGTCCGTCTTGGGAAACAGACGGTGCCATGAGATTGGCTGTTTCTGGATTCTGGATTCCCTGGGTGACCACTTGGCTCAATTGGCTAATTCCAGATGCTATTGTTGATACACAATCTGGTTTAGCAGCTGCCTGTGCATGGTGGGCAAACAGGGCCATGCTGAAAGATGCAGGAGAAAAAACACACTCCTGGGTAGTGCTTGGGGAGGGGCCTGTAAGTTGAGAGTGGCCATAAACAGAGACTTCACTGTTGGAAGACCCAGTGTAGCCCTGCATGCTTTTGTCAAGGACAGGGAACAGTTTTTTCTTGGTTGTTATTTAAAGAAGACAAAATGAATTTTATTTAATAAGTAAAATCAAAAAGAGGAGTGTACATTTTAGTCAATTTTATTATTAAGTATGTTAAGTTGGTGAAGAATAGGATCTAAATTTTAGCCATCATAAAATGGAATTAGATGATTTTTGAGAATGCCTATGATTCCTAAAAAATTAGAACAATTCCACTCTAGATCCTTTGACATTCTTTTTTAAGACACCCATAAATTATATTTATTTCAAATTTACCTCAATTATGATTTGAAATTTGGTTCTTGGATTTTAAAATCCCATAATTTCAGATTTGTTACTAATTTCATGTTGTCTATGATTTGTTAGACATAAAGAAAATACCAGATTTTACATTGTAGACCCTATTTCTGATTCATGTATTCCACATTTGCTTGTTGTGTTTTGTCTTTAGTTAGTTGAGTTATCTGCTTGAGGGATTCAAAATTTGCTAATTTAAATATATCTAAAAAGCCAAATTAAATGGTTGTTTTTAATAAATATTTTATTTTTCACTCAGCTGAGTTGCCCTCAAACACAATTTTAAATTTAACTAAGGATTTGACAATCCTGCACTTTTACGTCTATGTTCTGAGTTACAGTATGCAATTTATGAAAATAGAAAGTTGACTTCCCCTGTTCAACAGTATCTAATCACCACATATGCAGTTTTACATTTAACAAATCAAAGGCTCAACTTAAGCTTAAATTAATAATTGTCACACTATGGGTGCTGGTAACACCCATCAAATTGACACTTTACCAGGGTAACTAGTGAAGAAAGCTTCTTAACGTTTTAACACTCACTGTGGTAAACAATCCACTCCCAGCCCCCCTGCATACTTCTACTACTAATAAACACCTTTTAACTCATTTAATTTTTTGATGTGTGCTTTAATTTCTTAATTTTTTGCATATTTAAAACTGTGTTGCTTTTTGGTTAACTTTTGAACCTGTTTTTAAATTACATAATGGTTATATGTAAAGAATATGGTGATTTTGAATTTTTTTAGTCAACTCTAGGAAAGTTGACAGTGAGAATTCAGATTTATTTCTCACTCAACAGTGAGAATTTGAGTTTTTGCAGATATGTTCTATTAGCTCCAAAACACTCCTAATATATTTTTTATTCATTATTTTGCTTTTAAGTATCTTTTACCTCAGGTTTAGCCCTAAGATGCTATGCTGAACTTAAATATTTTGAGGCCTGTCAGAAATTGTGCCATTTGTACTATTTTGATATGAACTTCAAATATTGATACCTGTAAAGACTTGGTTGGGGTTGCTTTCAACTTTGGGAAGTGTTCACTTTACTTAAAGGGATTAACATTAATGTCCACCCATTCTGGATTACCCCAACTGCACCTGACTGATCCTGGTACAAGTTCAGCTTGGAATGACCTCATCAGTCATTTTGTCTACCTAGCAAATGATCAAAGTGTCCAGTCTATTATTTAAGTAGAATATTTTCTCCTATTAAAGACAAGTTTATCCACTTTTGTGTTGGCTTTTATAATCTTAAAACTTTTTCTTTCTTTTTTGCCAAAAGGAATCTCTCTTCTCTTGTTCTAGGAAATTAAGATATGTGTCCTTAATTTTTCCCTGAAGGCTAACCCAAGGCTAGCTTTGAGCCTCAAATCTTTTGTGACAAAGATTTCCCGCTGTGTCCTCTTGGATGTTGTCCCCAAGAGCCAAACACAACAAAATGGTACTCACTACAAGGGCTGCCAGCCCCTTGGTTACTATGTTCCCTTGCACATTCTCTGGTCCTTCTCCTGTGGTTACAAAAGTACCTGAATCTCCTAAAGTTTTGAGTCCCCATCTTGAAGAAGATATTAATAACTCCCTAAGACACCTATGGCAATGGTGCTGTTGGGCAACAGCGCCCATGTTGACACTAATAATTTTGACAGTGGCCATGTTGACACTATAGTAAAGTGACAACCCATTTTAACTTAATGTTGTCTTCTGGATTTCAACATTTTTTGATTACCAAAACAATTTACCCTGAACATTTTTAATACAAAAAAATTGAAAATACATTATTATACTAACATGACCCCAGAGAGTCCAAAAATGCAATAAAAATATCATAATTAATAAGAATAATGGGATATAAGCAATTATTTTTCAATTTACCATGTAAATTACACTCTTTATTAAAATATATTTTTTATTCTCATAAAATTAAAATTCTAATGAGGCAATTATAAATATAATTAATGTATCATAACAACTACAAAAAATAAGAAATTTCTAAATTTTATTTTTTATACTTTATATAAGCACAACTGTAAATATCTCATACTTTACATAGAAATTAACAAAATATAAGATATTTCTTACAAAACCACATTAAAACTGTATCTGAAACTTATCATTTGTACCTAAAAATATTAGTAAAATATAAATAAATAAATAAATTAGAAGTTTAAAAGTAAAAAACACAAAGGCATATTAAAGCAAGGTTTAGTGGGCTAATTGAAGCCACCAGCATGGGCAGTGGCTACATCCTTGAGGTACTTATTAATCTCTGCCACCTTATATTTTTTTACCACCTTCTGAACATTCTCCTGGTAGTCCTGCTCCTTGGACTTTTGCTTCTTGGGGGCCACCCAGTTGTCCAGGTTGCAAAACTTGGAGACAGTCTGTGCCTGCTCCTCCTGTAGCTTCTGGAAGAACTTGTTGAACTTGGGATTGGCCCCAAACTTTACCTTCAGGTATTTGTGCCACAACTCCAGGATGGAAGTAGTCTTCATCTTCCCCTTGAGACAAGGGCTCTGGAAGTTCCAAGGGGAAGTAGCCCTTCTCTTTCCTCTCCAGGAAGTCACCTTCTTTCCTACTCATTGGTGCTCAAAGTAATCAAGGTAGCTCTTGAAAATGGTGGAGCGCTTCTTAACATAAACATCCTCCAGAAGGGCCTCAAAGATAAGTCCAATATGCTCTAGCTGCACAAAAGCCAAGGGCACAAACTGAGTCAAGGCAAAGTGGCACTTTCCTTTATCATTTTTGGGATACTTCTCAAAGAGGCCCTTCTTGCTCTTGAGATGCTTGATGAGGGCCTGCCTAAAATGGAAGAAGAAGCTCTGTACTTCTCCATTGAAGGTGGCCTCTAAGTCTCTGAATTGAGCAAGCTCAAAGTCCATTATAATAACCTTTGGCTCATTTGAGTGCGCATGAACTAGCTGCTCAGCGGCTAGGACAGACTCATCCTTCTCAGCGGAGGAAGGGTTTGCTTGGTGGCGTGGGAGGGGGGAGCTTGTTGACAGGAAGGAAGCTCAAAGCATCCCAGACAATTTTGAAGGCTCTGGTGTAGACTTCAGTCTTAGCACCAGGCAGGAGGAAGAACACAAGGGGGATGACCTGGGTGTCAAATTGCCCATGCATTACCCAAAGCTGCTTGAAGAGGGTGGGACAGGTTGCAAAAGTGCTATCACACAGCCAGGTGGTAGCAGTGTTGAGCTGCTCCAGGTTTTGGGTTGTGGTATAGACTATAATCCTATCCACCATTTCCTGCCTATTGTCATGGAGCAGGAACATCTCACCATCCTCAGTTTTTTGAGGGCATCTGTGAGGACCAGGTCTTTGATGGTAGTAATATTCTTGGCCAGGGAATTTAAGGCTTGACACCTATCAATCACAAACTTAACCAACTGGCTGTGGGTTGGCACCCTCTTTAAGTTGGTAGGGGAGAAGTATTTGCAGGCAAGCACAGCCAGCTGGGTTGGGAAAAGGTCCTTTGAGGTGGGAGTTTCCTGCACCAGATATCATTTGAGAAGGCAGGAGATGGTGGTGCTGGGCATCACACAAGTGTGCTCACCTTTGATAGTTTGGACCAAGTCCCAGCGCTCAGTGTTGAGCCACACTGGGCAGGAGCAGTTCTCAAAGATGTAATGCTGGCTCTTGAAGCCCCAGTTGGAATTGTTGCAGGAAAAGATGTACCTATTGGCCAGCATGGCTGGCCCACCCTTCACACTCATGATAGGGAAATGCTTAGGAAAGGAAAGAGGGAACCTTAAATTTGCCATCAAAATTGCAGATGTTGTGGGCCAACAGAGGGTCCCAGGGGCCAGCAGGAGCATGGCAGAAGCCAGGGAAGTAATCAGGGTGGGGCTTTGAAACATACCCAGATGAGCTTGAAGGGGGGAGTTTGGTGGTGGGGGAAGCAGAAGGGGGCTTATCATGGTACTCCTCATGTGCAGGAGACTTTTTTTTGGGTGGGGTCTTTTTGGCTTGGGGGCGCTTCTTTTTGGGTTCTTCATCTGAAGCTGAGTTGTAATAACTGTGGTCTGTAAGGGAGCCATCAGATTTCTCACACCCAGTGGAGTGAGCTGGGCTCTGCTTGGGGAGGGCTTGGGGGAAGACTTTGGAGAGGGCTTAGGGGTAGCCTTCTTTGAGGATGAAGGCTTCTTCTTGGGAGTCTTTGGTGCCTTTGGGATGCTTTGAGGTATTCTTGTCTTAAAATAATAAGTAATAAGTTCTAAGGTAAAGCTTTGTATTTAGAAAAACAAAAAAAAAACTTAAAAAGTAAACTTTATATGGCTTTTTTAACATTTAAAATTTAAAAAACATTGTATATGTTTTTATTTATTAGTTTTTAAATAACAAGTTAAAAGTCAAGAGAAATATTCAAAAGCATTATATTTAGATATAGATTTTTTTAAAAATCTTAAAATTATGAAAGAAAAAGTTTAAAATACAACATATCAAAAAATCAGATGTTTTTATTATGTAAAACATAAAGTTTCATCTGTGAGAAATGAAAAGCATCAACGTTATGAGTGACAATTAGTAAAAAAAGCTGAATTCTCACTGACAATTAGAAAAATTTAGACATTATCAGAGACAAAATTAACACTGTTGATATTTTTTTGAAAATTTACTATGAAAAACACAGTACGCTTAATTAAATTTAAGCAGACTAGCAAATGTTAACCGTTTTCTGTGCTTTTTTGTTCACATAATAAAACAAAAAACATATAAAAATAAGTTAAAAAATAATCAAAATTAAGTATTTCTTTATTAAATTTAATATTTTGGGAGTAAGAATATGATGTTTTACCATTGTGTATATAAGAAGTTGTTAAGAAGTTGTTGGTAGATATCAAAAAGTTAAAGTGTCAACTTTGCCACTTACGTCATCCTCAATAGGAGGTGGCATAGTAATTTAAGCTTAATTGCACCACTCTAATTTGTTTTAAATCCACCCCAGCAAATGATCACAAGCAGATAACTGCATTTTTTGATTGTCAACATTATTATTAAATATGAATTCTATAGTAAACTACATAGTAACTCACACTTAAATTATTGGATTGTTGTTAGCCACCAATCCATTTAATATATTAAAACAGAATAAGTGTCACAGATAAATTTATAAGATGAACATTTCAACATTTAACCAATCAGCTATATGCACAATACCATTATCAATATATTAATTTAATAAAAAAATATTTTTAAATGTTGACTTAATTTTTTTATTGTAGATGTTTCAGTTTTAGTATTAAAAATAAGTTTGGCTTAAAAAGTGTTGACATTGACACTTTTACGTCATGAAAACAAACAAAGTAAATAAAATAATTTTTATTAGTAAAAGTAAAGGAAAAATTGGGTTAAATTGAGATTTTTATTAAGCTTAATATTAAATTGTATCAGAATGGCCACAATTTTGTTGTGCTTTCTGAGTTTGCACCCCTGAACGCTTTAAAAATGGGAATTAAGCTAGCGCAACTAGCAAAAAACATAGGATTTTTTGAGTTTCAAGTTGACAGTGACCATGTCAAAATTATTAGTGTTGATATGGGTGCTGTTGCCTGCTGTTGCCCAGGCCCTCGTGGGCTCCTCTCCCAACTTTCTCTCTTGACTATAAACAAATCCCTGCTGCTGTTTGCTCTCTCCTAGACACTGGTACAGTACAGTAGTTTTAAAAGCTATGGCAACAACCAAAAATACTTCAGATTTTAAAAAAAATGATTTCAGATTTAAGCAAAATCCAACTTTCAGGTATAAATATACCCTCTGTCAATAGGGTTTATTGGTGTTAATAGGTGAAATGAGTCAACACAGCAAGAAAGGGCTCACACGCAAAGCAAAACTATTCAAAATACAATCCAAAATACATTGATTCACAAACAAAATGGTGTGAGTTGACTTTTGGTGTACATATGTTTACTATGTGAATTGGTGACAAAATATACCCAAGTAAGGTGAGTCAAAACTCAATCCAAAAACAAAACACAATAGCAAATCACAATGTAAAAAAAAATCACTCACTCAGTGTGTGCAATGGATTGTAATCATGAATGATAACAAGGTATCTAAAATAAGACATGAGATCTGAAACATAAATTTTAAAAATATTGTGTTGGGTGCTTAATGTGGAGTAAAATCTGTGAAAATGGGTGGAAATTATTTCAGGTATTTTAAAATGGGTGTGGTAAAACCAGAAACAACTAATTAAGAAATAAAAAATCTATAATTGGGATATTGGGTGGGAAAAACTCTAATTAAATATCCATATTCAGATAAAAGCAAAAAAGAAAATTAGGGAGTACCTTAATTGAAATTCATTTAATATTATATTAAATTTTAAAATGGAAGGAACACAACACCAGAGTACCAATGCATCTGTTGTGCGCCACGGTTGTAGTTGCCCCTGTGGGTCAAAGAACAGAGTTAGTACAACACAAGTGCCTACTCAAGGAGGAGACAGGAGAAGAGAGTTCCATAGTGACGCTGCACTGACACAGCTGGTTCAAGGATCACAAGTTGCTAGGGTGCAGAGCATCAACCCTTGGGTCTCCAAGCTGACCTGGAAGCCCACCAAGGTAACCACTACAAAGAAAGTTAGAAACAGGGAGGTAGAACTTACTTCATATGTTTTGACGTTGTGAACCGGCAAGAGTTGGTCCCATCAGCCATGCTGGAGAAGGTGAAGCCTGTACTTGATACTAGCTACAAGCCCTACGTCAGTGATGGTAATCTGGAAGAGGACAAGGATCCTGAGTTCTTCAGAACTGATGAGGGATAGTTGGCAATAAAGAAATTTACTGTGTTTTACACCAAGGTGCCTATGCCTTGCAAGCCAGTCTCCAATCAGGATCCAGATTCACCAACTTGCGCAAAGCCCACTCAGAAGCGCATCCCCAACATTAAACACATCATCCTGCTTAAGATAATGCATGAATTGGGCAATTACAAGGTGGCTGCAGCCCTTGTTGGAGTGGATCCCAAGTACGCCTCCAAGACCTTCAACAAGTTCATTAACACGGGTCAAGTACTTGCCACAGAGAAATCCATGTGTGTTTCCACCATGCTCACCAAGGAGCACAAATGGGTAATCAGCCAGTGGATCAACCAAGACTGCCATATTAAACTGGCAAATATACAGGCAATTGTCAAGTCCACTTTTGGGGTTGAGGCTTCCATTTCCTTTTACTACCATCTACTGAAGGGGATGCACTTTTCCTGGAAAAAGCTCAGGGTATCTCTGTACAATTGGAATAGCCCAACCAACATTGAGACCCAGAAAAACTACGCAGAGGTGTACACTGCCCTCAAAGCCAAGGGAACAGCCAAATTTTACTATATTGACAAATCAGCATTTGCCTTGTCTATGTGCAATGCATGTGGCTATGTCCCCAAAGGCTCAAATGACATGATGGCTTGACATGCTGCAGTCTGCGCCACAGCCTATTTAATGGTGGCTCTCCTTGGTCCAAAGGGGGTTGAGCTATACCAAATGATATTGGGTTCACATAACAGCAGGACCTTTCTATCATTCCTCTAATTGATCCAGGAGCACCTGAGGCGCACAAGCCCAGGCTTCATCAAATTCATTGTGTTGGACAACGTTGGTCTCCTCAAAGTGGCTGACTTTCTTGAGGAATACCCAATGATCAACAAAAGCATTGCTTTGGGCCCCCCAGCAATTGGCCACGGCAAATTTACGCCTTCTCTTCCTCCCAGCCTATTTGTCATTCCTAAATCCCATCAAGGAAGTCTTTGGGTGGCTCAAGTGAGGAACCCCAACTGGGACCAAAGACCTGAATAATTTGCTGTAGGCCAGGATTCACACCCTCCCAGCTAAGACTGTGGTCAAATTCTATGGCCACGCTGATTTGTTCATCCCTGCTTGCCTTGCCAAACAGCCAATCAATTAAAAGCTTAGCTTGTCCAACTTTTTTATATTATCTAATTTACTATTCAAGATTTATTAATTATCATTTTATATTTAGATGTTTCCAAGCCTGCAATCATATTCAGCAGGACCATCAATTTAGGTTAGTAATTTATTTATTTATAGTCATTTTTTTATTGTGTCATCAAAGGGTATCCCAAATGCTTGATACTGGATTACGTGAACACATTAATATCACTTTTGGCAAATAAATATAAAAATAAAATTAAAAAAGTTAAATGTAAAGTGTACAAATTAGAAGTAGATTTAGTTGACATATATCATTACCTTTTATTAAGAACTTCTCTGGGATATATTTTGCAGATCTCATTTGCTAAAATAAGAATTAGAATTTTTTTTAAATAAAAATAATATGAATTTTAATGTAATTTATTGGAAGAGAGAATTTATTAAGAGCGCCTGCAGTGAGTTCTTTTTTATGTACACACCCCGCAATGGAAATGGCACACAACCTCCACTGCCACACTGTGGACAGTGGATACACCCTTATTAAAATATTTGCGGCGGCTAGTAAAAGGGAGTAGGGTCAGGTGCAAATGGAGGAGCAGCTTCTCTGGCGGGGCTGCAAACCCGTAGATACCGGCCAGGACCAGGGCGTCCTGGATGACGTGATCCAACAAGTCATACCTGGGGGGACCTTCTTCCCGTTCAGGGAGAGCCTGGCCTTGTCAATTCCTAGGAGGTCCCCGTCAAGATCCTCCACACTGGCGCCCATTACAAAGTAGAAGAGATATCCCAGGTAAATCACCAGATGAAGCCTTTGCCCAGCAAAGGCTTCTGTAAACTCGCATAATTTATTGAAAACTGCACTAATCTTCTTTTCATGCTTAGTCTTTGCAAAGGTCAGCTCCATGGCTGCAGGGACCCCTGTCTTGTCAGCACTATATGCCAGCCCAAAGTCTGCCACAAGGATTTTGGTCTTCTTCACGGCTGTAGCGTCTGCAACAGCCAATTTTCCCACCGCGCGCCCAAAGTTGTCCAGCAGGTAAGAGATCATGTGCTCCAAGGGGTAGCAGAAGCAAGCAGCTGCATATGCCTGGCCCATCACTGGTACATTCTTGGATGGGAGCGTCACCAGGACGTCCCAAACAATCTCAATGGAGTTTACTGTATAAACTCCATTGAGAATCACCGGATTAATTTAGACCAATTGGGCATCCTTGTAGGCAGTTACTGCCCACTCAGATGCCCCCTTGGCATTCATAAGTTCAGCCAACGCCTCCCGCAACATCAGAAAGGACCAGTGGAGCCTGTCTTTGAGCTCCTGCAAGACAGGGGGTACAGATAGAGCTGTTTTGCCATATGAGTGTCAAAATTTGAATAGAAGGTGGGCAGGACAAAAGGAACCAGGACCCGGCGGAGTTCACCATCAATGTTGTCTAAAAAAAAGATAAGTATTTTGAAATTGTTATTAATTTTATTTTTTTAGATTACCTTCACAGGTTTCCTCCTTGCCAGTGGCTTCAGCAGGCTTTGCCATTTTGGCGCAAGTAATTATGCTGGCAATTCAGTGTCCACGGTTCTTGCGCGCTTTGTAGGTTTGAGATGTTCATACATCTCAGGGTTGTCAACCCAGATGAACGGCACAGAGAGGGCAAAGGACTTGAATTGAAGGCCTTCCACAACTTGCTTCTGGACATTTAAAAGCCATTCAATTGTTTTTTTGGGGGTGTCTGGCATCTTGGCCATGAGTGCCTTGGCGGACATCTTTTTAATTTTGTCCCCTTCAAGGACGGCAGACTTAATTCTTACTTTGACCTTGCAGTCAATCTCTTTAATTTCAGCAATTGCTGAGTCAAGATCCTTCAAAAGCTTCTCTAATTCTCTCACTGATTTTTTACACCCCTTTTTATATGTTTTTATAGCTTTTGCCCCAATAAATTCTGTATTATTTTGATACCTTTGCCTCTTTGTTCATTCCTTTTTGTTTTCCCATTTATTACATTATCCCATCTTTTTCTTCATTGTGTATATTTTTTACACTGATCTCAATATGTGTTGTTTGCTTTGTGTTGGCATTGTTTCCTTAATTACCATATTATTTTTAGTGCTTTGCATAGCCCCATGTGAAAATATTAACAACAATTTGGTGATCAGCTAAATTTTGATTAGAAAATTATAGGTTAACTGTTTTTAGATAAAATTGTTACTGATCCAAATTCTAAACCTTAATGATAAACTTTAATCCAATCAGGAGCCAAGTGATAAAGTGATTATTGTGATATAAAGGGTCATTTAATAATTCTTTGAATGATGTGCACTAATTAATATGATTGGCTGGATATTTTGCTATTGTACGCCATTGCCACTGTGGCAAGTTGTTGGTGGACCAGAGCTAACCCAGCAGCTGATTGGGAACTAGTCTATCAACAAATTGCCACAGCAGCAATGGCATACAATAGCAAAAGATCCAGCCAATCATATTAATTAGCGCACATGCATCAAAGAATTATTGAATGACCCTTTATATCACAACAATCACTTTATCACTTGGCTCCTGATTGGATTAAAGTTTATCATTAAGGTTTTGAATTTGGATCAGTAACAATTTTATCTAAAAACAGTTAACCTATAATTTTTTAATTTAAATTTAGCTGATTGCCAAATTGTTGTTAATATTTTCACAAGGAGCTGTTTTTGGGTACTAAAAATAACTGTGTTCTGGATCTAGATACATGGCATAGTAAATATAAGATTTTATAGAAAAAAGCTGAACATAAAGAATAAAACCAACTATAAACAAAGAGAACATGAACAATTGAAATTCAAAATAAAGATAATATAAATAGAAAATGTTTGGCAACAGGGGGTTTATTGGGGCAGGGAAGAGTGATACCTAGTAGGCAGAATAGCGCGGGAAGGAAGATGTTGAGGAAGTGCTGGCCTGGGGGGTCTGAGATTGGGTGGGTGGGGCTGGAAGGTGGGGGGTGGGGGTGGCATGGGTAGGGGTAGGGGTAGGATGATTGTGTGTGATGGCCACCATATAACGCTTGTCATATCCCTTGTCTGTCATTGGCTGGATGGGCTGGTAGGTGGCAGCGGTACAAGGTGGGAGGCTCTTTTCCTTCTGTTATTGGTTGCCCATGTTCCCATGGAAGACAATTTGGGTAAACAAGTCAGCCATCATTTGGCAGCCAAAGAGAAAATTGTGGTCAAGGACCCCAATATAGAGGTTGTTGAAAGCCTGAGGGCGGCGCTCCTGGAGTGTATCTCCAATATTAAAGAACACAACATCAGTCAGATGGATGTCAGCGTGACCAGCTGGGTACACAGAGGCCTGGTGCCTGCATTCCTGGATGGCCTCAAGGGCAGTGGAGCTACCCTCCATCTGGTGGCTCAAGAAAACCTGGTACTTGGAATTTGAGCCATCCCAGGAGTCAAGTGATCCACCAAGAATTTGGCTGTACTTGTAGCCATTGGTAAAATCTGGGTTTGTCTGATAGTAGACAAAATCCTTGGCTGAAACAGCAAGAAATGCACCAATGAACGTCCCTCTCTTGACCTTACTTCTTCCTTTTTTCTTGGTAGCTTTCCCTTGCTTGCTGAAATCATCAAAAGCTATTGATAGCTTGTAATAGGAGATGAACATGACATCATCAGGTAGACTAGTCAGGCATTGACCAGGGTTGATTCAATGGCAGTGTCATATAGGGAATCCTCAGCGCCATCCCATTGGTTGCCGGCAAAATTGGTAAGAACCCGTATGGAAGCCACCTTTCCGTGCATCCAGAGCTGCACCATGCGCTCAGAGACCCATATGTTATGGTACATGAGCTATTTGCGGACCTGGGTTAGGAGAAGCTTGGGGTCCTGCTGGAGGAGGTCAAGCATGATTGGGTATGCCTCAGATATTTATGACACAGGGGCCTTCTTGGGATTCTTGGCTATCCTGATCAGATTCCTGTTTATCAGGTTGTTGACTTCCCACATGACTGTAGCTTGGGTAAATTGCAACTGGGCGGCAATCTGGTCCCATGACAGACCCTGTAGGTTTAGTGCCACAATTTCCTGGAGAATTCAGGTGGTGATGATTTGTTGTTTGGGGCAATGGGCCACGGGAGCTGAAGCCTGATTGGCTGTAGGGGGGGCAGGTTACCTGTAGCAGAGAGTTGTTCCAAATCAAGGTTGCCATCCTGATTGGTTGGTTGACAAGCAGCTTGTGTGGGGGTGGGTACAGAAGCAGGGGTAGAGAAAGAATAAGTGAATCTCAAACAAGTCAAAGCCATATGAATTGGGGGTCAGTAACAGGTCAGCTTTCTTGTTACCTGCCTCAAAGGCTTGGGTATAAACGGGTGCCTCCATGCCCTGAGCCTCACCTCCATTGAAGCTGGCTTGGCTGCTGGAGCCGTTGAAGATGTTGCTGTTGAAAACCATATTTAAAAACCTAGGATAAATTCACTAAAAGTAGAAATTTTAAAAAATTTAGGTTTATTTTTATTCTAATCTTGATTCCATATTTGGAAGGTTCTCAAAACCATTATACACAAATAAGGATCCATGAAAATGAATAAAATGTCTCTGTCCCTAAATTGGATAGCTGTTGATTGGCTGTTAAACTGTTATTTTTCTATTTTAGGATGCTAATACTAAACATCTTGTGTGAGTTCATTTTGTTTTGTGCTTGTGAAATCTTGCTTCTATATTGCTCAAATTTTGTTTCATTTTAGTCCTTCTGTTGGTGCCTTGTATGAATCCTGATTGGATTATAATATACTCCAGAACAGCATCCATTCATCTCACTTGTTGCATCAGTTTATTTTGTTTGTGGTTTGAACTACACTGCTTGATGTTTGATATGATTTTGTATAATGGGCTAGTAAAATTTCGTTTTTTTGTTTGACAGTTCATTTATTAACTGAAATTTTATAAATTAATTGAATCCTGAATCTTGTGTGGCTTGGATTTTGTTCAAATCTGAAATCATTTTGTTTAAATCTGAAGTATTTTTGGTTAATGCCATAGCTTTTAAAACTACTGTAGCTATGCTTTCAATTACTGGTCTCTGTCCTGGTTAAATCTATGAAGACTTGTACTACTTCCTGTTGGATTTTGGTCTCTCACCTAGTTTGATGGAATCAATGAAAACCATTGGTGCGCTGGTAAACCAGTTCACCCAGCCCACCTTGGTTCATCATCAACTAGTGTTAGGATCCCAGAATCAACTCCTGTCTGCTGTGGAGTCTGCATTAACCAACAATCACAATCAAAACATGGCCTACCAAGAATGGACCCATAGTCTCTTTGTTTGAATCTCTGTCAATCAGTGTGATTTGTTGGCCTCCCAAGAATACCTGACCTCATTGCTGAACACACTTTGCTCCTCTCTCCCTGGATACATTGGAGAGCAGTTGTGTGAACTAGATGAACATCATGCTGTCTGGCAAGAAAAGATTTAATTCAATCTTCTAAGATACCAACAAGACTTCAAGACCTTAGTAGATAAACTCAATCAATTCCAAGAGCATACCAATGTCAGCTAGAATTGATTGGGTCCAGTGTGGACAGTTGGGGCCACAGGTTACAACAATAATATGACATGGACAAGACTTTATTGGGCAATACTCTGTGCCAATTTCAAGCATACATTGACAAGAAAGTGGCCTCAGTGACTGTAGTGCTGCCTACACCTCCCCCTGAAGGCATTAATCAATCCAAGGCTAAGATTTGGGAGGCCATAACAGAGCTCAAGGCAACCACTTGCCGTCAGGCCGCTGCTTCCAATCCACCCACCACCAAGCCTGTACCCAATCCTTGTATCACAATCCTGACAGATCAAGTGGCTATACTACAAGATGAAATTGCTCACCTACATCAATGCCTCTCAGATAAAGACAACTCTTCCTCTGAATCAAGTGGTGAAGGCAAAGAAGAAACTAACAAAATACCTGCTCTCAACAATCATAAGTGCTGCCCAGGTTTGGAAGGACATCCATGCGTAAATTGTGCCCTTTTTCTAGATAACCTGGCTGCAGTGATCAACAATGTTGCCAATAGGCAGGATCCTTTAGAACAAGAGGTTAAAAATCTCTCCCGGCTATAAAAGACTATAAATGAGAAAATCTCTCCTTTGATATCTCAAGCTACAGCCATGATCACTCAAGTCAATGAGGTTGCGGGTTATTGGCAGTCCAGCAGATACAAATTGACAAGATCAAAACTGTAGCGTCTACTGCCAGAGACATTGGAGGCCAGAATAGCTCCACCCTAGATATGTTAGAAGAAAGCCTTTGTATTTTGTGAGCTAGAAAACCTGCTGCAGAATCTAAATTTGAAGGCAAGCCTTGATAAATTTTTTTCAATGAGGCAATAGCAGCCAATTTATGCCCTCCTCTATTAATCTTAATTACAAGCCCACCTTCAAGATGATTTTTTATCCCAATACCTCCACCATTGCCCCTTTCCTGACCATCTATGAAACAGCCATGCAGAGGGCTACCAACAACCTCAAAAAAAAGCATATTCTTACCTGTTTACATCCCACTTGCCAAGAAGTGGCAATCCATGAGCTCCTATTCATAGTCACTTGGGAGGACATGAAGCATCTCCTCTAAAAGAATTTGGAGGCAATCTCAGTCTGGAGATCAAGAAAGATGCTTTCATGCATATTGCTTAAAAACCTAAGGAAAACTTGACTGAATTTGCCAACTGCTTCTACACTGAGGTCCAATAACACATTAACAGTTGCCAGTCAAAGCCTTGATAGGCATACACTGCCTGATCTAATGCCCTTAAAGTAAACCAACTCCTATTTTTGCACTTTAAGGCGCACAAAATATCCCTCAGCTCTATTGTTGTGTTCTGAGTTGTGGCACAGAACATAACAGGAAATTCTAACCTTATGATTTGATTTGAACTAGGTTTTGGTTAGTTGGCTGATAAGGTGAAGCAATTACCTTGTGGCACTGAATAATAAATCTCTACTAATTGTGGCTAGAGAGAGGCACCAAAGTACTTGCAGACACAAAAATAGAAATTTTAATAGAACTTAAGTTTTATTAGAAATAAAAATTTGTAATATATATTGTTTGGTGTTATCACAAAAAAATAAAAGGACAGTGGGATCATTTGCCACACATATGAGTGGACAAAAGATTTGCACAGAACAATAAAGACATACAGATGAATTTTTATCTTTGGGAAAAGATCTGTTTTGGGAAGTAAAGGGGAAATCAAGTTATTTTTCCTCAAAAACCCCCACAAAGACAAAAAAAAGCGTGAAAATTGGCATTCATGACATTGCCCCCTTCTAGATTGGCCTTAAGGGGTGGTACTTGCTGAGAAACTTAGCGTGTACTTGAGCAAACAGGCAACCATTAGAGAAGAGTTTCACAGTGTATTATGAGCCACATTTGAAAGTAACTTCTAGTGGTCCAATCCATAATGTATCCAGCTTATGAGCATGTACTCTCACTCTATGTTGGTATTACAGAACATGGTCTTCAACCTTGAACTCCGGAAAAAAAAGAACGCCAAAATTATCAGGAGAGAGTTGTGACAATCCACATGGAAGCATTTTTGCAGGTGAGGGTTGATTTGGCTTCAAAAAAAGACATAATACTGAAATTTGTCAATGTGTTGTGGCTTTGAGACAGGTATAGGCCTAGTAGGGAAATTCTATACCAGGAAGGTAATGCCTGCCTAGTAGGTAAAGAGGAACTACTAGAGGCAAGTGATGGACCAGCTAGCAGGGAAATTTGGCTGCTAGGGGCTGGCTAGTTGTTTTACCCATCAGAGAATGATGGCTGCTAGAGATGAGGAATGTGATAGCCCAGCAGGGAACTTTGGCTGCTGTGGACTAGTTAGGTGTCTCCACCCAGCAGGAAACAATGGCTTCTGGGGTGGGGAGTGGACCACCCTGGTGAGCAACGCGGGCTACCAGGGCTGGTTAATGATGGGATCCTGGCGGGTGATGTGGGTTGCCAGGGAAAAGAAGAGCTAAGAAAGCTATATGTGACCTTATGCGCTTACAGGAGGTCTTTAAGCAAGCACCTTACCTAACAGACTGGTAGGGTGTCTTTGTCTGTGTTTACTTGGGGGCTTTGGTAGTCCTAAAGCTACTGTTGGGGCATAGATATGCTCAGAGGTGTTACCAGGGTGGTTGCTTGGGGAAGCAGCTGCAGAACTTGGTGTGATCAGGCCTCTGGGAAGTAAAGTTAATTAATTTGCAACTAAAAGCTCAGAATTAATCACCTGAGTGAGTAAAGAAAACTGCACAGACATGAGGATTGTCTGTGGTTGAATGGCATATTTGGGGGACACCTGCAAAGGCCCAGTCAAATGCCAGTAGCCTTTTAAACTTATTGACTGAGTCTGAGGTATTGGTAACAGGGACTGAGAATGAAACCACAGTGGTTCAATGTGTAGGATAAACAGCAAAGACTAGTTGAGGGACAGGAAAATTATTGTGAGAATTGGAACCAAGATGGTTCATGGTGCAGTTGGAACCTTGGTGTCTCATAGTGAGGACTAGCAATGGCCTGAAAAGGACTGGTTAATGGACTGGAAAGGACTGACTTATGGACTAGCTGATGAATGAGGGAGAACTAGCTGAAGGGCTATAAGATCATGGTATAGGACTAGCTGAAGGACTTGAAGGTCATGGTGCAGAACTAGCTGATTCACTGAAAGTTGACTGGGAAGGACTAGCAGAAGTGAATACAGGAGCTAGGATGCTTTTTTGGACTTTTGAAAGAAAAATGATAAGAAAGAAGCAGTAAAAGAATGAATTAATAATGCCAAAAAGATATGATAAAAAGGTTGATTTAATTATCATATAATTAAAAGAAAGTAAAGAAGAAAAAATTTACAGTATTTTGACTGTGGATTTATAAGGATTGATTGAGTGTGTTAAAGCTGAAAGAGATTAAAAACAGGACAGGAAAACTGTTGAGACAAAGGCAGGAGTTTTGCTGAAAAAATTGGGAAATGTGAAAGCAAGCAACAGGCAAGTTCAAAGTGTTAAAATGTTGAAGAAAATGCGGGGAAACTCAGAGAAACGTTGAAGAATTAAGGGTTCAAAAAACCCCTAAGTAAAACATAGGCAAAAGCGCTCAAGTTTTGCTGGAGAAACATGACAGGAATTACGCCAAAATTGTTTGAAACACAGAGCAGTTATTTTTCCAGAGCAAGACAGCGCCAGGTTCAAACCATAGTCAAGAGCAAGTCATTTGGGTGAACAGTTTGGCAAAACCTTTGAATCCAAGCGTCTGATTAGCTGCAGTTTGAAGCCTGGTTGATCAGTGTTTTAAGGGCTTTAACTGAATAGTTAAAGCCTAAAAAATGAGGGAATGAAGCAGAAAACTCAGGGTTTTCATTGGCTAAAGTAAGATATAAAGTTTAATATATTATAGATGGAGAAGAACCGGATAGTTTAAGCTTTGAAAAACAAGAGTTTTGAGAGATAATCTGGACTGAAACAAGGAGCTATAAAAGGGGAAGCTATCTGAGGCTTTTCAGGGACTAACACAAGTGGATTACAAAGGCCACAAGGACTCTACAGAGGATTTAAGCATAAGACAAAGGTGGAGGAGCCCAAGACAAAGGAGCTGTAGCTGGAGATAAAGAGTTGGAGCTGGAGCGGAATGCAGGAGCCCAAGACTCAAGTGCAGGAGTCCAAGACCAAGGAGAAGGATCACAAGTCCAAGTACAAAGAGTCCATGATATTGTCAGAGGATTCCAAGGTATTGGCAGAACCCTATTGTTTCCTAGACCCCCAGGCAATATACCAGAAGGTTTCTAAGGGGATCTTCCTTCTGAAAGCAAATAAAAGCCCATTTTGACCCCTGCCCAAATTTACCAGCAGTAAAGATAGGCCCTATGGGGGAGTTACCCAATATCTTTTACCCTGGCCATGGGGGAGAAGATACCTATTGTCAAAGTTGTAGAAGGTTGCCACTAGTGAGACTTCCCAGGAAGAGTTGGAAAGGTTAATTAGACACCTTGAGATGACAGACAGTGGAAGAGAGTTTATTGGGAATGAGTTTATTGGGAATGAGTTTATTAGGTTGCTGAAAGACTGGTACAGGCCCACAGAGAGTCTAGCACCAGCTGAGGTACAAGTGCATGGTGTGGATTCTTGCCTGGTAACAGGAAAAGTATTTGAAAAGTTTTCATTAATGCAGGCTCAGTTAAACCTCTAGCTAGCCAACACTCTCTATTGGGAAATGACAACTCCTCCAAGCCGGTCCCTGGCTATGACCTAGGACACACTATGGGGATTGGTGAACAGGAACTCCACAAGAGTCCTAACATCTTGGACTTATACGCAGAAGTATATGCAGTAGCCTGAATGTCAATTATGAAGTTGACCAAGTTCTTGATATGGGTGTCAGAATCCAGGGCTTCATCAGAAGAGAGTAGGGGCCCCCAAAAAGGAATGAAGTGGTGGCTCCACGCCAATAGAACATAGCTGAGGGAGAGTACCAAGTGACACAATGCTTACTGAGGCAATAGTCATAGAGGGCAGCAGTCAGGTATAAATCCAAATTTGCAGCATCAGAGTAGGTTAGTTTCTGCATGATGGAAACTAAAGTTGAGTTAGCATGTTCCATAGCTCTGTTAGTGGAAGAGTTGTAGGGGGATGAGGGCTGATGATATCCCAAAGCCTCTACAACAGAATTCACTAGCTTTACATGAAGTTAGATCCATTATCTCACAATAGCACTTGAGGGCAGCTATGTCAATAAAACATCTCCTGTAGTAAGAAGGCAGCAGTAGTTTTGGTAGTAATTTCCTTGGTAGGTGTCAGGAATATTCCTGACAACACTCCTTGTCAATATAATCTTTTGGGCACAATCAGGCTCAAAAAGCAAGATAAAAAATTGCAGCAGTTCCCCCTGATTGGGGAAACTGCCGCAAAACACCCAGTTGAAGAAACAAAAATTAAAAAATAAATTCTGGCAAAAACAGGTTTTATACCCCAGCTGCAGACTGTGCAGCCGGCTGCCAGCCAGCCCCTGCCCACCTGCTCCCATCAGCCAGCTGCTGAATGGGGAAATTGCCTAATTGGGAATCCCCAAAGGGCAATTTCCCCAAATCTAAAAATGGGGGAACTGCTGCCCAAATTTGAAACCTATCAAATTTGGGGGGGGGGGTTACAAGCTGCCCAGCATGACAATTAATGCATCAACTGCAGAAGTTGAATATGAATGCATGAAAGTGCCTGAAGGAACTCAAAGCCATGCAATGCCAAGATTAACAATTTATTGCTTGCCAAATCATCCTCATCCCACTCCCAAAAGGGAATTCCAGACAACACCAAGTGTTTGGGGTTCACTGTTAAGTTTTTTGCACTATTCATGCCCCACAAGGATGATAGTTTTTGCTATCATTGAGTGAAATTACCCCTCAATAATGTCACATAAATCAATTTAAAAACTTTACCTTCAAGAAGTTAAACAAGACACTAAGCTTTGTCTGCCCTTTCCCAGGATCAGAAGATGAATCACCTAATCTTCTCATCTGTCCTCACAGCATGCCTAGGGATTGGGGGCCACCAATACACTCAACAGCATGGGCCATTCAACAATCCATCTGGCAAGTATTACTACAAGGAGCCAGCGCAGCTTAACTCCTCTGAGCGGTACTCCTGGCCCACACTGATATCGCCCCATTCCACCCAGTCTGTAGCCATATACACCTGTATATACTACGTACTCATGTATTTTGCTGGTAATTTTGGAAGTTATAACGTACACGTCAAGGTCTTTCAATTGATGATGACGGTCTATCCAATTGTGATGGGGCTCACAGGTTTCCAAGTTGCCAACTTGGTACCTTATTTTTCTAAAGTACACCCCCAATTGTTAGGTCTTTACAGTAGGGCAAGCTTCTAACCATTCACTGAAATAGTCAACTACAATCAGGATAAAGCAACAGCCTGAGTGTGAACAAGGAAAAGGCCCCACAGCATCAATGCTGACTGTATGAAAGGCATTCTTTGAGGGAATTAATTTGAACTGATGGGATATAGCTCAGGGACGCTGTAGTTGACAATCATGACAACTAGCAATGCCATCAGGTATCAGCAGAAAGAGGTTCTACCAATAATAGTTCTTCTGAAGCCATTCATAGGTCTTGGCAATGACCCCATGTCCAGTCTCTTTGTGTACTTGTAGCACTAAAAATAGGCAAAGACTGGGGAAAACATAGGGTAGATACTAGTCATTAATTTTCTTAAATAGTTGGTTGTCACAAATGAGGGTGTCTTTGGATAGTTTAGTCAGGTATGATCAAATTTCCTCAGTATTGTTGTCCCAAGATGAAGGATTCCCAATTAGTCCATACAATTGGTCTGCTTCTGTGGGGTGCAAGGCAGGGATAGGCATTTGTGATAACCTATCTGCGTTCTGATGCTGGATTCCAGGGAAATGTAATACTGTGAAGTCATAGTCTTGAAGGCAAAGAACCCATCTGGCTAAACGCCAAACAGGCTCCTTGAGTTGTTATAACCATTTAAGTGAGGCATGATCAGTACCCACAGTGAAGTGCTTACTGTAAACGTAATGGCGGAATCACTTAACAGCATGTAGTAAAGTGAGGCACTGCTTCTTGGTAACACTGTAGGTTTTCTCATGCTTATTTAGGACATGAGATGTGTATGCCACGAGGTGATCCACTCCTTTATTGTCTAGTTGAACAAGGATTGTCCCAATATCTAGATTGCTAGCAGCTGAGTAGATAACAAACTCCTTATCATAGTCTGGGTATACCAAGATGGGAGCCTCTTTGAGCCTTTGTTTAGGAATCTCAAAGGCCTGTTGTTGACTAGCAGTCCATTCAAAGGGGACATTGCGTAAAAGTTGAACCAGAGGTTCACTAGTGTTGGCAAAATCAGGGATAAACTGTCTGTAATACCCCATCATACCCAGAAAGACTTGAACTTCACCCATCTTGGTGGGTGGAAGCATCTTGTTGATAGCTTAAACCTTCTTGGTCATAGGACAAATACCTGCTTGGGTTACTTCATGACCCAAGAATTCAAGACGTTCCTTGAAGAAAGCACACTTTGATGATTTTAACTTGAGGCCAGCCTCTTGAATCTTAAGAAACACTTCCTTTAGGTAGACCAGGTGATCAGTAAAGGTAGCACTGAAGACCATTATATCATTCAAGTACACCAGGATCCATAAGAGCTTCAGATCATGAAGGATGGAGTCCATAGCCTGTTGAAAGGTATCAGGGGTATTGCATAGTCCTTGTGGCATACATGTAGGCTCAAACAGCCCTTCATAAGTGATAAGCGCAGCTTTTTGCCTATCCTCTGGAGAGAGGCCAACTTGCTAGTAACCAGATTCCAAATCCATAGCTGAGAAGAACTTGGAGCCTCCAAGGCGGCAGAGTACATTGTTGATATGCAACAAGGGGTAATAATCCTTCTTGATTAAGGAGTTTAGCTGTTATTAGTCCATTACAATGTGTTGAACTCCATCTTTCTACTTCAAGATGAGCAAAGGGGAGGCCCATGGACCTTGGGAAGGGGCAAGCAACCCAGAATCTAATGGCTGCTTGAATTCCTTAGATACCTGAGTGTCTTTTACCTGACTACAGCAATAAGGTTTAGCTTGGAAGGGGGGCATCATCAGTGTTGATTTGATGAATAACTCCTTTAGCTAGACCATAGTCAGTGCTGACCTTAGCAAAGATATCTGAAAACTAATCCAACAGGTCAAATACTTATTTCTTCTTGAATGGTTAAAGTTGCAGGGATTACTGAGTGGTAAACAGGGATAGGACTTGTGGTTCATCTTCAGGTAAGTTAAAGTCCTGGAAGGTACCAAAAGGATGTAGCAATAGAACATCAGGAGCATTTAGAAGCTTGCCATAGCCAACAACCTGGCCTCTGGACATGGATATGGGAAGAGCTGTTAATTTGCTACCAAAAATTGGACAGGATTTTTGTGAGAGACATCTAAGATCTCAGGGAAGAGGTAGGGCTCATTGCAGCCTAGTAAGGGAGGAGAGTACAGCTCTAGGAATATGCCTTCAGGAAACTTGTACAATATCTGAGAGTCCAGAATGGCTTGAGAGCCAGGGGGAATTATCACAGCAGAAGTTGCCAGGATTGGAATTCCTTCAGACGCAGGACAGGCCATAGGAAGACACTTCATATTAGACAAGTGGGTATGGTACTTGAGTGTGAAGACACCAGTGGGGTATTCCAAGGCATGCTTCTTGAGGTATTTCCCAGGAACCTTGGTAGGCTCCTCAAAGATTAGAGGGACTTCATATCCTAAAATGGAGATGTAGCTGTCCTTTAAATTTATGATCCCATTGTATTCCCTAAGGAATTGGGTACCAACTAAAAGATTGTGGCTCTCATTCTCCAGGATCACAGCAGGCGCTGCTAAGAGTAGCTTGCCAAACTGCATAGGGAGGACAGAGTATGCCCCTATAGCACAATTTATGGACAACCCAGCAGTACTATATGGCTGATGATAGTTGATATTGGGGGGCAAGCTTAAGTTTCTTCATAATTTTGGAGGATATGACATTAACTGGTGACCCAGTGTCCAAAACAGCCTTGATCTTTGCCTTTTGTATAGATATCTCTACTTGGGTTGTGGTACAACCAAAGGGTAGGAGGACACCCAGGGTATCCTGAGATTCTGCTAGCTCCTTGTCCCACTTTTTGATCATACATCTCAAACCTGGGAACCCCTTGTATACAGTCCAAAGAGGGAGTGAACCTGACACTTTTTTAAAACAGTATCAGCTACTTCAGCTGCTTCTTCAGAAGACTCTACTAACACAGGTGACCTCTTAGCTTGTGTAAGATATGGGCAAGAGACAACCTTCTTGGTTTAAGCCAGAGGCTTGGTAGTGATTATAGTCTTCCCAGAGTGTAGTTTGTAAGGAACAGCAATGGTTTTGGGAACTAATAGAACTTAATATCCATAGGCGTCAGAGTCTTCCTTGTCCAAGTCATCCATTTATGAATCATCAGAGATGTCATGAAAAAATAGCAGAATTAGAGGTGCTTTGGAATTGATTTGCTCTGTGTCTGCTATGGATGGGGGAATCAGAGAAGACTGGGAAGAATCATCAACCAAAAATTTCTCTGCATCTGGGTTGACTGTTCTTTTCCCACCTGGTCCTTAGGGTCAGCACCTTCAACTTGTGGATTGGTACAGACACAGGAGTGGTGGCCTATCTGTCCACAATTATAGCATCCTTGGCATTTAGGAGGATTCTGAGAGCTCATGGTGAGGATGCGTGGGCCACAGGAAGAAGAGCCAGAGTTAGATGCAGATCAATTCTTGCGTACAACAGCTCCAGAGTGGATCAAATGCATATCTTGGAGCAACGTCTTTATGCTCTTCATAGACAAGAGCATGGCCTTATGAGCTTTAAAATAGAGGCACAGGAGTTGGTTAACTTTGAGGGCTTGAGTGCAAGCCATATAAGCCTCATGCGCTGTTACCTGTCTGCTAGTTATCAGCTGCTGTCCTTCCCTATAGAACTTGTCTGCAAACTTGGCCAAGGTCTCTTTGGATTTAAACGCAATGTGAATGAAGGTGTTCTTTTTCACCTCTAGGCTGAGATCACTGCTAAACTTGTCAATTAACAGATGCTTAATCTCACCCCAAGTGTCAATGGAGGGCAGTTCAGGTACCACCACCTCTTGACAGGTAGGGTGGAAAAAGGTTAAAATGTGCTCCTTCTTAACCTCATCAGAAGCTCTTTGCATAGCTGTCTTGTAGATAGTCAAGAAGGCTGCAATAGTGAATTTTTTAGGGTCAAAGACTTGTTTGAAAGTAGGTTTGAAATTAGTCTCTGGGGTAGGGCCATGTGGGGTTCCTGGTCAGCAGTCCCCAAAGTGTGTCCTGGGTCATAGCCAGGGACAAGCTTGGAGGAGTTTTCATTTACTAGTAGAGGGTGTTGGCTAGCTAGAATTTTATACGAGCCTGCATTAATGCAAACTCTTCCAATTCTTTTCCTATTACTAGGCAGGCATCCCCACCATGCACTTGTACTTCAGCTGGTGCCAAACCTTCTGTAGGCCTGTACCAGTCTTTCAGCAACCTAGTTAACTCATTTCCAATGAACTACTGTCCCCTATCTGTCATTTCAAGGTGTCTAATTAACCTTTTCAACTCTTCCTGGGAGGTCTCACTAGTGGCAACCTTCTACAACTTTGACAATAGGTATCTTCTCCCCCATGGCCAGGGTAAAAGATATTGGGTAACTCCCCCATAGGGCCTATCTTTACTGCTGGTAAATTTGGGCAGGGGTCAAAATGGGCTTTTATTTGCTTTCAGAAGGAAGATCCCCTTAGAAACCTTCTGGTATATTGCCTGGGGGTCTAGGAAACAATAGGACTCTGCCAATACCTTGGAATTCTCTGACAATATCTTGGACTCTTTGTAGTTGGACTTGTGCTCCTTCTCCTTGGTCTTGGACTCCTGCACTTGAGTCTTGGTCTCCTGCATTCTGCTCCAGCTCCAACTCTTTATCTCTAGCTTCAGCTCCTTTGTCTTGGGCTCCTGCACCTTTGTCTTATGCTTAAATCCTCTGTAGAGTCCTTGTGGCCTTTGTAATCCACTTGTGTTAGTCCCTGAAAAGCCTCAGATAGCTTCCCCTTTTATAGCTCCTTGTTTCAGTCCAGATTATCTCTCAAAACTCTTGTTTTTCAAAGCTTAAACTATCCGGTTCTTCTCCATCTATAATATATTAAACTTTATATCTTACTTTAGCCAATGAAAACCCTGAGTTTTCTGCTTCATTCCCTCATTTTTTAGGCTTTAACTATTCAGTTAAAGCCCTTAAAACACTGATCAACCAGGCTTCAAACTGCAGCTAATCAGACGCTTGGATTCAAAGGTTTTGCCAAACTGTTCACCCAAATGACTTGCTCTTGACTATGGTTTGAACCTGGCGCTGTCTTGCTCTGGAAAAATAACTGCTCTGTGTTTCAAACAATTTTGGCGTAATTCCTGTCATGTTTCTCCAGCAAAACTTGAGCGCTTTTGCCTATGTTTTACTTAGGGGTTTTTTGAACCCTTAATTCTTCAACGTTTCTCTGAGTTTCCCCGCATTTTCTTCAACATTTTAACACTTTGAACTTGCCTGTTGCTTGCTTTCACTTTTTCTATTCATTTTGGTAAAATTCCAACCCTTGTTCTCACAGTTTCTCTGTCCTGTTTCTGGCCTCTTCTCAGCTTTATTTTACTTAATCAACTCTGAATAAATTTACAGTTTAAAACAATGTCAATTATTCCACTCATCACCTCTTTTATATATGATAATTAAATCAATCTTTTTATCATATTTTCTTTGCAGTATTAATTCTTTTACTGCTTCTTTCTGATCTTTTTCTCTTTTAAAAGTTCAAAACAAGCCTTCTAACTTCTGTATTCATCTTAGCTAGTCCTTTTTAGCCATTTTTTAGTTCCTCAGCTAGTCTTGCATCATGATTTCCTGGTCCCTCAGCTAGTCCTTCACCATTATATTCTGGTCCTTCAGCTAGTCCTTCCTTATTCATCAACTGCCCTTTCCAGTCTAGCATACAGTCCTTTTCAGTCCTTTTAAGGCTATTCATCAGTCCTCACTATGAACCACCTAGTTTCCAATCCTTACAATGAACCATCTTGGTTCCAATCCTCACAATGATCTCCCAGTCCCTCAACTAGTCTTCACTGTGATCATACAGTCCCTCTTACTAGTCTTCACTGCTGATCCTACTATGAATCATGTGGTTTCATTGTCAGTCCCCGTTACCAATACCTCAGACTCAGGCAATAAGTCTACAAGGCTACTTCCATTTGACTGGACTCTTGCAGGTGTCTCCCAAATAGACCATTCAACCACAGATAATCCTCATGTCTGTGCAGTTGTCTTTAATCACTCAGGTGATTAATTCTGAGCTTTCAGTTGCAAATTAATTAACTTTACTTCCCAGAGGCCTGATCACACCAAGTTCTGCAGCTGCTTCCCCAAGCAACCACCCTGATAACACCTCTGAGCATATCTATGCCCCCAACAGTAGCTTTAGGACTCCCAAAGCCCCCAAGAAAACACAGACAAGGACACCCTACCAGCCTGTTAGATAAGGTGCTTGCTTACAGACCTCCTGTAAGCGCACAAGGGCACATAGAGTTTTCTTAGCTCTTCTTTTCCCTGGTAGCCCACATCACCCGCCAGGGTCACATCATTAACCAGCCCTGGTAGCCCGTGTTTTCACTAGGGTGGTCCACTCCCCATCCTTAGCAGTCATCATTCCCTGCCGGCTAGAGACACATAACTAGCCCACAGCAGCCAAAGTTCCCTGCTGGGCTATCACATTCCTCACCTCTAGCAGCCATCATTATCTGATGGGTAAAACAACTAGCCAGCCCCTAGCAGCTAAATTTCCCTGCTAGCTGGTCCATCACTTGCCTCTAGTAGTCCCTCTTTACCTACTAGGCAGGCCTTATCTTCCCTAGTAGCTAATGCTCACTACTAGACCTATACCTGTCTTAAAACCACAGCACATTATCAATTCTCAGCATTGCGTCTTTATTTGAATCCAAATCAACCCTCACCTGCAAAATTACTTCCATGTGGATTACACAGGCCACCATTGTTACTATCTAGCACATTGATATGTGGGGATAATTTGGCCTTGGATTCAGAGGGAGGTTGTTGTTCCCACAGCTGGCAAACACTCTTCTCAAGAGTAGTCAGTGTATCAGTGTTGTGGGAACTCATGCTGTTAGCTTTATCATCATGTTGCTCAGCAACGTCCATGCAACAACCATGGGTGGTCACCACAGTAGAAAGTTTAGCCAAACAAGAGATTAAAGAAGATCCTACTGAAAGACAAGGGGAGAATCTATCATTTACAGAGTCAATTAACTCACTCATTTCTTGAACATCCCTGTCAAGACTGAGGTGATCTTGCTTCAGATAGTCCAATTCATTGGCTAGAGCAATCAACTCCCTAGCACATTGAATTTGAGTGTTCCCAGACAGTCCAGGGTAGCAGCCATCTCTTTCAGTGAGCCCAACTGAACTAGTGATATTTGCCACAGTATTGCAAAGAACAGTAATTTCTTGTGAAAGGCAGTAGCTTGCGCTGTCAAGGCAGCCATTTGTGGGTCAGGCTGAGGAGGCTCTTTGGGACGCCCTTGGCTGCAAGTAGATACACATAGTTTCCTGATGGCATCCCATAATTTCTGTTCTCTATCCATCATAGCATCAGACAGATGAGGCAGAGGGACAACCACCTTAGGAGCAGATAACTTGTCTACTTTGGCTTAAAGCTTTTCAATAGAAGCAACTGTGGTAGCCCTTTCTTGGGAAACTTCCTCTTGTAGCTCACAAATACCTCAAGCAATGTGCACTTCCACCTGCTGTAATTGGTCAAAGGAGTAGGCGCTAAAATCATTAAGTTGTTCCACAGGTTGTTCAAAGTCAGAAAGATAATTGTTCAGGGTGGAGTCTATTTTAGTTTGTCAGGATTGTTGTAACTGGAGAAATTCATGCACACTCTCCCTGACATATTCAGGGATGAATGAGTGTATCTGCTCAATAGAGGTAACCAGACAAGACTAAGAAGCAATTGAATCACTTTGGCTATCAAATAGCAAAGAGAACAGGGAGGGAACACACTGTTGGTAAGCAGCAAACTGGTCCCAATAATTGGTTACAGCGTCTTGGAGAGACAAGATTTCTTAGACATGGAGCCCCAACATCATTTGATGGTGAGCCAAGGCGGGCTGTACAAATGATGAGATCAGATGGTCAGCAGAGCCAGCCTAAGAGAGAAGATGTTGCAGAATTGTGGAGCATAAATTAACTCATAATATTCTATCAATTAAACTGTAGCTCTAAAGGGGGATAGCTCCCTCATGGGATATCCTAAGGGCTACTGCCATGACTTATTCCAAGTCAGGGATGCCCATAGGGTAAGCTACCAGACAGAGATATTTTCCTAGGTTTAAGACAGTGGGGACCATAGACAGGTCCAAGATGTCCTCTTCAATAGGAGGAATGGTAATTTCAGGCCAAGACAACTCCTGTAACAGAGGAGGAGACAGGCCTGAGAACACAGTGGCAAAAGGGATAACCAAGGGGCTTGCAGCCCCTGTAGTGAGCATCATTTTGTTGTGTTCTGAGGCATGTCATGCCCTGCCCCAAAGGGCAGGCTTTTTAGATTATTTTTATTGTTTTTGCTTTATTTTTAATCTTTCTCTTATTTTTTAAATTTTTTAAATTTTGATTAAAAGAGTTAATAATTGAGTACTTTAAGTTTTTATCTTGTTTTACGTCAATTTGCGTTCAAACTACTGTTGTTGTTGTATTCTCTTCCAGCTATTCTATTAGCTTATATATTTTCTACTTTGAAGTTAGAGAATTTTAATTTTTGCTTACCTTTTGAAACTCTTGGTTATGTTGTTGCCGCTTTCCCCCCAGCTTCACGTTGCAGATCTATTTCAAACTGGTCTTCTGTTTCTCCTTTCTTTTCCTAGTCATCTCTAAACTTCCCCAGTTGCTCCTCTTCTTGGCTTCTTCCTCCCTGGCTATCAATCTTCAACTGGAAAGGCTTTTTTCTATAAATAAAGAGCTTTTGAAGAGTAAGCTTTAAGCCAAAATTTTAAGTGATCTCTACCCTTCAATCTTTGTCAATTTTTAACTTGAGATCTTAATTTTTAGAAATTTATACATTTTTACTAAATTTATTTTTTTAAGTTTTGTCTTTTCTTTTCTTGAATAAATGGAAGTTGTAAAACAACAAGCCTTAGGCTTGTTGTATCCATTATTTTCCCTTAAGGAATCTTTTAATAGTTATATGTACCAGTTTGCTGATGGAAAGTATCCAAATATTGACATTCCCTTAGTTACTAATTGATCATTATTAAACACCTTGCTTTATCTTCTTTCTTTAGGGTTCTTAAATTCTATTGCGCCTTTTGTAATCTAGTATAGGTTCTTAGCAGGATTCTGTGAAACCATATTCCAGACAGTTCCTACCTTTTTATACCTTCTAAATCTTAATCCTAATGCTCTACACGCTTTAGTTTATAACCTTGCACCAATATGGGCAAGACCTTATAAGGTGCAGCACAGACACACAACAGGAAATCCTAATCTTATGATTTCAATTGTACTAAGTCTTGGTTAGTTGGCAGGGAAGGTGAAGCAATTACCTTGTGGCCCTTAATAATAAATCTCTACTAGTTGCAGCTAGAGAGAGGAGCCAAAGTACTTGAAGACGCAAAGATAGAAATGTGAATAGAACTTAATTTTTATTGGAAATAAAGATTTGTAATATATATTAAGGTTAACACAAAACAATACAAGGACAGTGAGATAATTTGCCACACATATGAGTGGGGCAAGTGGGTTTCAAAGAACAATAAAGACAAACAGATGAATTTAAATCTTTGGAAATAGATTTTTTTGAGGAGCAAAGGAAAAAGGAAGAGATTTTTCCTCAAAATATTCCAACAAAGGCAAAATCAAAAGAGCGTGAATATTAACATTCACAACATAAGGCAGCCAAATTGGCCAGCAATAGTTGCACAGGCTCCTTGTGAGTTCAGTCTAAGATCTCAGGACATAAGCAGGGCTCTTTGCAACTTAGGGATTCAGGAGAGTATAATTCCAAGAAGGACTTCTCAGGTAACTCATAAGATATCTGGGAGTCAATAATCACCTGGGAGCCCAGGGGGATAGTGACGGTGGCTGGAGCAAGTAGCAGGACACTTTTCTCAGCAGAGCAAGAGAGTGGAGGGGAGCACATGTTGGAGGATTGATTCCAGTACTTTAGCAAAAGGATATCAGCAGGGTACTCAAGGACACATGTCTTAAGCCTCTTGCCTGAGACTACGCGGAGGATCTTCAAAGATTAAAGGGACCTATTATCCTAGAAGAGACAAATACCTATCTTGAAGGTTGACAATACCATTATACTCTCAAAGGAATTTTGTTCATATCAAGAGACTGCAGCTTTTTTTCTTCAACACAACAACAGGGGAAGAAATGAGAAGTTTTTCAAACCTCATTAGTAGAGCAGAGTAAGTGCCAATAGCCCAGGTCTGGGCCATGCCAGCAGTCCTTTAGGATTGAGTGTAGTTGAGATCAGGAGTCAGTTTGAGCTTCTTCATCAACTTAGAAGATACAGCATTGATAGGGGAGCCATTATCCAATATATCTTTAATCTTAACTTTCTGGATGAATACTTCTACTTGGGTGGTATCCTTTCCAAAAGGAGATAAGACATCCAGGACATCTTGCACTGCTTCCAGTTCCTTTCCCATTTTTTCAACATGTGCTTAAAGGCAGAAATGTCCTTTTATACAGTTTACAAAAGTAGGGACACAGTAAAATTCTAGAAGAGGTCCTCAGCTAGCTCAGCGGCTTCTTTCAAAGAGTCCACTAAGACAGGGGGTTGATGAGCCTGATCTAGATAAGAACAAGCTACCATGGCCTTAGCTTCAGCAGGAGGGGTGTTGCAATATTGAGTACTTCACTATGATTGCTATTGAGATAATTGGAATTAATACATTGATATTGTAATGGTGATCTGATGAAATCACTGAATATTCAATATCAGATAGCCTATCATGCCCTTATATAACCCCACACCCTATTGAATAAAGATCATCTTTTACCCAATATCTTCTATTTTTAATTCACCATTAAATTTTTTTGAAGGTCACTTCCTACTTTGTACTCTGATTTTGTTGCTGTTGTTGTTGTGCTATGGTTGAATCAGATCTTGTCCCTGCCCCCCTCTCAACTTGTCCTCTCTCAAGCCATGGATAGTTGTGCTTCTCTCGAGTTTTGGGCATCTCAGTCTGTAGGTTTCTTTAAAGGCAATGGGTTTTGCTCCTGGATCTGTAGTTTTGAAGACTATTACAACCAGTTTGCTCTTACTGACCCTGAACGCCTCAAGGAGGTAGTGTCTCTCTTGCGTGATGAGGCGTGTACTTGGCACCAGGACATGCCTCTTGAGTCTTGGGAGGAGTGGAAGGTGGAGGCAAAGAAATGGTTCATTGGCCATGATCCTGATCCTTGCCACCTCCTTAATCAAGTAAAAATTGCCCAGTTTACCACCATGCAGGACTTTATTATCAAATTCCAAGAATGTGCCAATAAAGTTCTTGCAAAGCTCACCAAGGGCACCTCTGGCAAAACCTGTAAAATTGCCGCCACCAACTTTCACCAACTGGTTGGCATTCCAGCCTTTGAGCTGGCCTTTTCCCCTGCCTACGCTGGCCTGATCCACAAAGAAAACCCCAAGGCCCTCAATGAAGCTTACACCATTGTGTGTGAACATTACATCATCTATGTTGAGCGCAAAATAGACAAATTAGACCAAGGCAACCACCAAGTGGAAACCCTTTGCAACACCTGCCAAAGCTATAAAGGAGCTCTCCCTTGACAACAAAATTGAGGCAAAAATCAATGAGGTCCATTCCAAATTTGAGTCACTCTACTTAGCCCAGGGTAGCCGCGCTCAAGAAAGAAACTTCACCAGACCACCACCCTGCCCCTTCACTGGTATTTGCTACAATTATGGTAATCAGGGACACAAATCTGAGGCATGCAGTGAACCCTGCTCCATTTTCAAGGGAGCTGACCACTCCAACTTTTCATGCAAATTCTGCCTCAAGCCTGACAGCACTGCACAACGCCCTGTCACCATAATGATGGCTGAACAATTTTATGCAGAAAAATGCCCCCTCTCTTCCCCCAAAGGGATATCCCCTATAAATAAAAAGGACTCTTCTGCTTATGCTTTTGACCTCCTGGGTCCCCATTTTATGTCCCTGATTATTAAACCAAGATTTAATCAATCAAATGGTTCATCCCCATTTCAAAAACACACACCACCAGCCTTGCAACGCTCTGAACGCAAAATGAGCCCCAGCCCAGAATCCCCCATGATTCTTGAACAGGCACCACCCAACCCAGAACCTGCTCCTCCTGCTACCCCATCACCCCCTCCTCACACTATCACTGACAGTAGATGGAATCCTGCCCATCCAAATCCATTTAGTGCACTGTAGGAGCAATTGGATTTTGACAACCCAATCATTGCCAACAAAGATCCCAGATATCACATGGTCACAGTGGAATCTGTGCCAGATTATCCACCTAACCATGAAACATAGAGAGTAGATGTGGCAACTGCCTGCCCAATCATTAATGGCAAATTTAAAACCTTATTTGATACAACAACTGGACAGCCTATTCCTTTAAATGAATCACCTATCAGCAACTATGAGGACTGGATTGATAATGTCATAGCGGATTCAAAAGATGACAATAATCAAACCATTCACCAATGGCCAAACCAAGCCACCAATAACGCACCTGAGATAGTAAATGTTGGCAAATCAAAGCATGTCTCAAATAGAGAGTCACCTGATGCCCAACAGTTAAACCCAATCAGTGTACATACTGAACCTTCTAAACACACAATGGCAAGTGATATCAACAACTTAGCATCACCACCTGATCACACTAGCCACCCACATGAGTATATACATAATTCAATTATGCTAAACAGTTTCACCAACTATCCAGCTGATAATACCCCAGGCCATCCTAAATGGAACACTTATCATGATGACAAAAATTATTATGACAACTTGCCCATGGAAGTAGATAATAGTGGCCAATTGAAATATGCAGATTTGTCTATGAAAATAGATTATGACAGCAAATCATACTATGTTAATTTGCCCATTAAAGTTGATTACAATAACCAATCAGAATATGTTAATTTGCCCATGGATGAACATAACACCCCTACAGAAAAAATGAAATTAAAGACCCAAAAAGATAGACCAAATTCAAGGACAACAACCAAAGTTGAAAGTGGCAATAGGATTTCAGTGGTCCCTGCATTACCCATGCACACCAATGCAAACCCATCACCAGGAAACCCAAGGGTTTTGCCAGGTATTTCAGTTTTGATCTTTTTGAAAACACCATGATCACATTTTCCTTGGCTGATCTTTTTTGTGAATGTCCACAAATGCACCAGAAGTCCCACAAAGCTTTACGTGCTTTGCAGCCACATCACAAGATAGAAGAGCTCCTGCTATCAGGCAAAGATGCACCAAGAACCATGGGAGCAATAAACAACATTGTCACGCCAATTATACTTGATGGCGAGGCATATAGCAACCTGATATCAACAAAGTTCTTGGAACACCTACCCAATGTTATTATTGCACCATCTGACACCACATTTCTCATGACTGATGGTTATCTTAAACCTAGCCTTGGTGTAGCCAGAAACCTTACCATGAACCTTGGCAATGTTAAGGTCACAATTTATGCCACAATATTTAACCACTGGAAATACAATATCCTAGTAGGACGTGCAACTATGAGCCAGCTAGCCATTAGTACACACTACAAGGATAACAGCTGGACAATTGAACACAATGATAAATGCATCCACCTCCCAGTTACTTTTGACAATGCCCACGTTGAGGAGTTTCTATGTGAGCCCCTCAGATGCCACATCATGGCTAACAAATAGTTAACACCCCATCAAAAAGAAGACCTGGCCACCAAGATGGATGGATATAGCTCACATGTTGTATCAGACTCTGATGATCTTCTTGAAGCCTCAGGGTCTGAACATAAGATTGAAACAGGTGATGCCAGACCCATTGCCTCCCGTTTTTACTGTCTATCCCAAGTCAAAGAGGCCTTTGTCAAAAAGGAGATCCAGCAACTTCTTGTGCAAAACCTTATTAAACCCAGTAAGTCCCCCTGGCCTTCACCACTTGTTGTTGTACCTAAGAAAAACGGCAAGCAAAGAATGTGTGTCAACTATATACCATTAAACAGCGTCACCATATGCTACAACTATCCATTGCCACACATATCTGACATTCTGGCATCCTTTGGGGGCGCCAAGTGGTTCTCAAACATTGACCTGTTCAGTGGGTTTCACCAGATATTAGTTAAACCGGCAGACCAACCAAAAACCACCTTTGTAACCAAATGGGGACAATTTGAGTATACTCACATGCCCTTTGGGTTAAAAGGTGCTCCTAGGACCTTTCAACAGATGATGAACCAAGTCTTTGCAGGGCTCATTGGGGAATTTGTTACCGTGTACTTGAACAACATTACCATCTACTCTAAAACCTTTGAGGAGCACCTTACACACCTCCAAGCTTGCCTTAACTGTATTTGCAATTCAAACCTAAATGTGAATGCTGAAAAATCTATTCTGGCTGTGCAGGAACTTTCTGTCTTAGACCATGTTGTGGATGCAGAGGGCAATCATCCAGACCCCAACAAGCTCAAGGCCATAACCAAATGGCTGAAGCCCACCACTGCCTCATAAGTTTGCACCTTCCTTGGCACTGTAGGATACTATCAACAGTTTATCCCCAACTACAGCAATATAGCTGCCCCTTTGTTTGGCCTAACACGCAATAATAAGGAATTTACATGGGGCCCAGTTGAAGAGGACGCTTTCAACAAGTTAAAGTCTGTAGTATCCTCTGGCGCTATACTCATATACCCTGACTTTGAGAAGACCTTTCACATCTTCTCAGATGCCTGCAAGGACGCCATTGGAGCTGTTCTATGCCAAGATGTTGACAGGACATACAAACCTGTTGATTTCATATCTAAAAAGTTCCTTGAAGCTGAATACAACTATGGGATTTATGGCAAGGAAGTCCTTGCAGTCATCAGAGTGCTGGATAAATTTTGCTACTATGTACTGGGTCATCCCCTCATCATCCACACTGAAAATCTGGCAGTCAAGCTTATTGAAGATAATCTTGGCACAAACTCCTGCCAAATCCGCTGTTTTACATAATTATGTGACTATAATTTCAAAATTGAGTATGTGCCTGAAAAAAAATGTAGTTGCTGATGGCCTGTCACGTCAATTCAGCCTCCTCTGTGAGATGTTGGACTATAAACACCACATCAAAACCTTTTTGGATGTGTCCAAACTCCAGATTACTCCCATCTCAAAAAAGTATTTCAATGAGTTTATCAAGATGTGCTCCAAGTTTACCATCCTGGGTGAGGACATATATAGAAAAATAGAAGGTGGATTAAGACTGGTTCCTAAGGCAAGCAGCTGCAAAGCCATCCTGGTGAAGGCCCATGAAGGAGCCAGGCACTTTGGGCATCAAGCCACACTAGAAAGGCTAAAGGCCACATACTGGTGGCCTGGAATGTATATGGACACAATTAAACAACTCCAAGCGTGCCAACCCTGCCAGCAGTTTAGCAAGAAAATTGAACACTCAAAACCAATTGTGCCAATTGTAGCCAACAACCTATTTGATTTATGAGACATTGACTTCCTGGGGCCCCTATTAATGTCAAAACATGGGAATACCTACATTTTAGTGGCAACTGAGTACTATTCACGTTGGCCAGTAGCTGCAGCCTACCCCAACAATGCCGCTTATTAACTGCCAAATTCTAATACGACAAAATCATAACACAGTTTGGGCCACCAGTGAACCTATTGTCAGACCAAGGGCCCCATTTCAGAAACCAGCTGATAGCAGACTTGATGAAAAAGATCAATGTTAACCATCACTTCACAACTGCCTATAACCCACGCTGCAATGGATTTACTGAAAAGTTCAATAAGACCCTAGTAAAATCTCTTGAGAAGTGCACCAGGTATCAACCCAGCCTATGGGAGGATGCCCTACCTGCTATTCTCTGGAACTACCAAACTAAAGTCCATGTGGTTACCCAACTGACACCCTTTGAGATCATCTATGGAGTGAAACCACCCACAATTAGGTCAGTGATACTCCCAGGATATGGAAACGTAGTGACCAGCAGAGAATTGATCAGGACTAAAGCTTCAAACGCCATCACCAATAGGGCAAAGCAAACCATTTTGGCCCAAGAAAAAGCAACCCTCCACCCCCTGTGTTGAGGTGGGTCAACTAGTCATAAAATTTAATAACAGCTTGGAAAACTCTCACTCCAAAAAGTTCAAAACCAAATGGTCAGGCCCATTCACCATCTACCAAGTTGGGAGCAACTTCAACTACTACTTGGAAGATTGTGAAGGGGTCAGGTTCCCCTAACCCATCAATGGCACTCACCTTAAACAGTACCATGAATAGTTTAATGAGGGAGTGTAATGGTGATCTGATGACATCACTGGATATTCAATATCAGATAGCCTATCATGCCCTTATATAACCCCACACCCTATTGAATAAAGATCATCTTTTACCCAATATCTTCTATTTGTAATTCACCATTACAATACAATTTGACAATGGATTCCTTAAGTTGATTTCCTCAATTGCAATCTTATTCTACCTTTGCGAGTCACAATTCAGGCTTTTAGTTGGCAGCCTGTCAGGCTGCCCTGGGGCCGGCGGAGCTGTCAGCAGAGCCGCTAAGCCACAGATAGGCTTCTGGATAAGTGATAGTCCAGCGTGATGGGAAATGCTTCTGGGGTAGACTTTGGAGGCTTTGAGGTGAGGCTTTCATAAAGTTTTTGATATATAAATCTACTCTAAGATGTAAAATAATAGTGCAAAATTTTAGATAATGCTTAGATAGAGCATAACTTAAAAATAAATTAAGCTTCTTGAAAGCTTAAATTCTTGAATTTGATTGGCTTAGAAGAGTAGGATGATCAACCAAGCATCCAGGTAAGCCTTCACTAAACACAATACTAACTTTTTCAACCTAAAATCTATAGATTCACTTCAAACTTAAGGTAAGCTTTGAAATATATACATAATATTAACTGTTTTACTCATAGTAGATCAAGTATATTTAAGGTAAGCATATTTTAAAAAGTTTGAAGCTAAATTTTATTTAAAAAGTAGTAAATTGTTTAAAAAAACTAATTCAGATAAAAAACAAATTAAAGCTGCAAATCAGGTAAGCTTTTCACTAAAATTACTTACCTTCTTTCAATTTTGATGGACTTGGTCCACAGCAGATCTTGGGGTGGGTAAGTTATTTTTTCATCAAATTTACTAACCTAGATTAAGAAAATCCAGATTTTTGCCCTGAGGTCAATCACAGGAATGGTAAGTAATGTGTTCAATCACTAATTTTTTTCTAAGCTGCATTTCAGGTAACTATTTTAAAAAAAACCACTCACCTTCAAATACTTTTAGATGGACTTAGCCTGCAGCAGATCTTGGGTTTGGTAAGTTTTATTTTTACTAATTTTCCAAAGTAGATTTAAAAAACTAGACTTTTGCCCTGAAGCAGATCTTGATTTGGTAAGTCATTTTGCTAAAAACTAATATTTTTTTAAAAAAATGCCCATTTTTTACTGCAGCAGATCTTGGGGTTTGGTAAGAACTTTGTGCCAACAACCTAATTTAGTTTTCATTCTGAAGCTGCTCTTGATTAGGGTAAGTTTTTTTCAATTTCAATTTTACTAACCTAAATTTAAACCTCAAGATTTTGGCTTTAGCAGATCTTGGATTAGATAAGTTTTTTTAGCAAAACTTAGGTATGGTAAGTATTTTTAGTCTTAGGATATCTACTATTATTCAAGCCATTTTTGATCCAACTATCACTTAAAAAAGATATTCTTCCTTAAATAATTTATATAATAATAATTAAATAAAAACATTTCACTTAATTAAAATTAGCTTAAATTATTTTATTTTTTTGCACTTATTATTATTAAAATTTTACTTTTTGTCTCCTTTGCAAAGTTTTACTGCCAAAAACTAGATATTATTATCACTCAAGAACTGTTAAATTGTTTAAGCAAGTCTTATGCTTAGATTATTTTATTTATAGTTGAAATAAAGTTTTTGGTAACATTTTTCAGTTTTTTGATCCAACTAGCACAATTTCAAAAATACTTTTTAACTTTAAAAGATCTAAAAAAACTACCTGCTTAAAAAATAGTATTTTATTTGATGCTTTTATTTTGATTGTATTAGCCTTTTATTATCTAGATGTCTATGTCAAAAACTCTTTTGTTATTCACTTACCAAAAATAAAAACCTAAAAAATTAAACATCACCACTTTAAAAAAGATCTTAATTGAGATGGCTTTTATTTCTAAGCTTTTTACTAAAAATTAAAAGGATAAATATGCTAGAGGAACTGAACCCAGGCAAATAGAAAAACAATAAATTGTTTTAGAAAATAATCACAAGTAACTCAGATACTGCTAAAAATAAAAAAGTATAAGCTAATATATGGATATATCTGACATAGAAAATAATTGCTTAAGATGCATAATAGAGTAAAAATATTTCAGAACAAAAATTTATAACAAACTAAACCAAAAATAAATATTTCAGTTATATTTTTTGTATGATATAGTAAAGCTTACAGACTACATCAACTAAGCCAGAGATAAACATATATTTTTATAATATGATTAGGATTTAAAATAAAGGTATTGATTTGCCCTTTGGAATTCAAAAACTGTTATTGAAAATAAAAATTATTTCAAAAGAATTGTAGTTTCAGGATAATGTAAGAATCATCCAATCTCCCATCTCTTATATGTCAACTGTGTTATCCATAATAAAAGTAAAAAATAGGTCCTTACTGATAGTTTAATAGAAATAGTTGCATAGCATCTCCTTATATTTCTCTAATGTAAGTTGTAAAAACAAAACAACTATCATTTTTATAAATATAACTATAACTTTGTGTGCCACTAAATCATCTTGTAAAACTAGAATAATGAATAAAATTATATTTTTTACTGAACTAATAAAAACACATTTATGCTAGGATAACAGAATGATACCAGAGAGCAGTTGTACAAAAGAACACTAAGTGTGGCACAACTGTTCTCTTTTGGTACCCTGCTCACCACTCATGGCTTTATACTCATTAGTTTCTGCTAAGCTTTTAACCACGGCTAAAACATTGTAAAAATATATAATTATATCTAAATCAAATAAAGCTAATTATTAGCTAAAAACTGGAAACACAACCAGTGGGCTGCCATAAAAGAATGAAGCTGAGTGTAGCACAGCTTTGCTCTTTTGGCAGCCTGCCTGACACACCTTTCCTTTTACCAGCTATAGGCTAGAAATGCATACCAGCAACCATCATTAAACACTTTTTACCAGATATAACTGGAAACACATATCAGCGGGCTGCCGTAAAAGAGTGAAGCTGAGCGTAGCACAGCTTTGCTCTTTTGGCAGCCTGCCTTACACACCTTTCCTTTTACCAAACCATATCTGATAAAATTTATTATCTGCAGTTAAATATTTATTTATTTGCGTTAATAAATAAATCTTTTAAAAAGTACATTCCAAGTAAGAGACTTGGGGTCAGATTTAGGCAGACTGTCTAAAAGGAAGCTAATCATGAACAACATGAATGATTTGTTTGCTTTTGACAGTCTGCTGACCAGTATGCGCTTGTCTAATTCAACTGATGGAGCTAAAATACTCAGGCTTATTATTAACCCATATGAGTTTAATAAACAGAGCTATTGACCTTACACTTAACATATACTTTAACATTGCCTTTTATTTAGCAGTTGAAGTCGGTGTTTAGCAAGCCTTAAATAGTTTAGTGATATTAGTATATTTTTTATATAGTTTAGTTAAGATAAACTTTAGCTTATGGATTTAGCTAGTTTAGATAGCCCAAATTTACGACATTGGTGCTCATTAAGTGTTTCGACCATTTACTTAATTTTGTCGAGGAGGAGATAGCCTTTTTATTTCCTATTAAAATTAAGTTTTTAGCTCATAAGATTAATACAGTCTCTCCTTGTGTCTTCTTTTTATTTTGGCAGCTATAAATTCAGCTTCCAAGTTTTTAATTTACTTGATTCTCAAAAATCGTCGTTTTTTTAAACTGCAAATTCCAATTTTCCCATTAGTCAACCCCTCCTGAAAATAGCACGGTTGTGTTCAGGAGTAAAAATTGCATTACTCATCTTATTTTCAAAGCTTTTGGAGCCAAAAAGTTTTGCTACTTAAAATCCATTTACAAAAAGTTGTATTAAAACTTAGCGCGATTTATTTTTCCTCCTTATTTTTTCTATTTTTTATTAATCAAGCCTGTCTAAAAATATTACGACTGTGTTCAGGAGCTCAAGTTACATTACCTCTCTTTTTTTCAGAAAGATTAAATAACAATTATTTTTTTTTGAAAAAAATCAATGCAAGCCTGCTTATTCTTTGACGCGAATTTCTAATTTTTACTTGCTAATACTCAATTCTCTTACTCTTTATTCTTTACATTTATATTTTTTTCTTCCATGCTTGAGTTTACAGGTGGGGAAGGTATTCCTCTGAAGGAAATATATTTTGTTTATAATGGATTTCATCACACAGTTTCTTGTGGTGCATTATTTATATTAGAGTTAAATTGCCTTCAAAACTGTACAGTAGTTTTAAAAACTATGGCGACAACCAAAAATAGCTCAGATTTAAACGAAATGATTTCAGATTTAAACAAAATCCAACTCTCAGGTTAAAATATACACTCTGTTAACAGGGTTTATTGGTGTTAATGGGCAAAATTAGTCAACACAGCAATGAAGGGCTCACACGCAAAGTGAACCCATTCAAAATACAATCCAAAATACATTGATTCACAAACAAAATGGTGTGAGTTGACTTTCAGTGTACATATGTTTACTATGTGAATCAGTGACAAAATACATCCAAGCAAGGTGAGTCAAAACTCAAACCAAAAATGAAACACAATAGCAACTCACTACGTAAACAAAATCACACACAATGTGTGCAATGGATTGTAATCATGAATGATACCAAGGTATCTAAAATAAGACGCAAGATCTGAAACATAAATTTTAAAAATATTGTGTTGGGTGTTTGAATTTGGCAGTAAAATCTAGGAAAATGGGTGGATTTTTTTTGAGTATTCTAAAATGGGTGTGGTAAAACCAGAAACAGCTAATTAAGAAATAAAAATCTATAATTGGGATATTGGGTGGGAAAAACTTTAATTAAATATTCATATTCAAATAAAAGCAAAAAATAAATTAGGGAGTAACTTAATTGAAATTTATTCAATATTTTATTAAATTTTAAAATGGAAGGAACACAACACCAGAGTACCAATACACCTGTTATGTGCCACGGTTGTGGTCGCTCCCGCGGGTCAAAGAATAGAGTTAGTGCAACCCAAGTGCCTACTCAAAGAGGAGATGGGAGAGGAGAGTTCCATAGTGACGCTGCACTGACACAGCTGGTTCAAGGAGCACAAGCTGCTAGGGTGCGGAGCATAACCCCTCGGGTTGCCAAGCTGACCCAGAAGCCAACCAAGGTCACCACTACAAAGAAAGTTAGAAACAAGGAGGTAGAACTTACTTCATATGTGTTTGACATTGTGTACTGGCAAGAGTTGGTCCCGTCAGCCATACTGGAGAAGGTGAAGCATGTACTTGATACTAGCTACAAGCCCTATGTCAGTGATGGCAATCAGGAGGATGACAAGGAGCCCAAATTCTATCAAACAGATGAGGGACAGTTAGTGCTCAAAAAGGTTGCAGCCTTCTATACCAAGGTACCTATGCCCTGTGTTATGCCCAATGCCAACAAGTCAATCCCCACCGCTAAAAAGCCTGCCCAGAAGTGCATCTCTGACATCAAACACACCATCCTGCTTAAGCTAATGAGAGAATCTGGTGACTACAAGGCGGTCATGGCCATTGCTGGAGTGGATCCCAAGTACGCCAGCAAGACCTTCCACAAATTCATCAATACTGGCTATGTCCTTGCTGCAGAGAAATCTTTGTGTGTTTCTACCATGCTCACCAATGAGCACAAATAGGCAATCCGCCAGTGGATAACTCAAGATTGCCATCTTGAACTGGCAAATATACAGGCCATGGTCAAATCTATTTTTGGGCTTGAAGCCTCAACTTTCTTTTTTTACTATCTGGTAAAGAGAATGTGATTTTCTTGGAAAAAGCTTGGGGTATCTCACTACAACAGAAACAGCCCAACCAACATCAAGACCCAGAAAAACTATGCAGAGGTGTACACTGCCCTCAAAGCCAAGGGGACGGTCAAATTTTACTATATTGACAAATCAGCATTTGCCTTGTCTATGCGCAATGCATATGGCTATGTCCCCAAAGGCTTCAATGATGGGATGGCTTGGTGTACTACAGTCCGCGCCACAGCCTACTTGATAGTGGCTCTCCTCGGTCCAAAGAGGGTTTAGCTCTACCAAATGATATTGGGTTCACATAACAACAGGACCTTTCTATCATTTCTCTGATTAGTTCAGGAGCACCTGAGGCGCACAAGCCCTGGCTTCACCAATGTCATTGTGCTGGACAATGTTGCTCTCCACAAAATGGTTGACATTCTTGAAGAATTTCCATCAATTAACACCAGCATTGCTGTGGGCCCCCAGCAATTGGCCATGACAAGTTTGCGCCTTCTCTTCCTATAGCCTATTTGCCCTTCCTAAAACTTATCGAGGAAGTCTTTGGGTGGCTCAAGCAAGTTGTCAAGAAAGGAACCTCAACTGGGACTGAGGATTTCTTTAATTTGCTGCAGGCCAGGATCCACACCCTCCCTGCTGAGACCGTGGCCAAATTCTATGGCCACACTGATTTGTTCATTCTCACGTGCCTTGCCAAACAGCCAATCAATTAAAGGCTTAACATGCCCAACACTTATTATATTATTTAATTTACTATTTAGGATTTATTAATTACCATTTTATATTTAGATGTTTCCAAACCCGCAATCACATTCAGCAGGACTCTCAATGGAGGTTAGTAATTTATTTATTTATAATTATTTTTTATTATGACATCTGAGGTAATCCCAAACGCTCAATACTGGATTACATGAATAGATTTATACCACTTTTGTCAAATAAATATAAAATAGTCTTATACAAATTAAATGTAAAGTGTACAAATTAGAAGTAGATTTTATTGACATATATTATTACGCTTTTATTAAGAACTTCTCTGGGATATATTTTGCAGATCTCATTTGCTAAAATAAGAATTAGAAAATTTTATTATAATAAAAATAATATGAATTGTAATGAAAATTATTAGAAGAGAGAATTTACTAAGAACACCTGTAGTGAGTTCTTTGGTATGTACCCACCCCGCAATAGAGGTGGTGCACAACCTCCACCGCCACACTGTGGACGGTGGATACGCCTTTATTAAAAAACTCCCGCCTGCTAGTGAAGGGGAGTAGGGTTAGGTGTGAACTGAGGAGCAGCTTTTTGGGCGGGGCTGCAAACCCGTAAATCCCTGCCAGGACCAGGGTATCCTGTATCACGTGTTCCACCGAGTCATATCCAGGGGGGACCTTCTTCCCATCAAGTGCAAGCCGGGCCTTGTCAATTCCCAAAAGGACCCTGTCTAGACCCTCTACGCTGGCGCTCATCCCAAAGAAGAAAAGATACCTTAGGTAAACCACCAAGTGAAGCCTTTGCCTAGCAAAGGCTTCTGTGAACTCACTTAATTTATTATAGATTACACTGATCTTCTTATTGTGCCTGGTCTTTGCAAAGGTAAGATCCATTGCCAAGGAGAGCCCTGTCTCATCTGCACTCCAGGCTAGCCCAAAGTCCGCCATGAGGATCTTAGTTTTATTGACGGCTGTTTTGTCTGCAACAGCCAATTTCCCCACTGCGCGCCTGAAGTTGTCCAGAAGGTAAGATAGGGTATGCTCCAACAGGAAGCAGAAGCAAGCAGTCGCATGAGCCCTGCCCATCTCTGGTACATTCTTGAATGGGAGTGTTGGCAGGACGTCTCAAACAAGCTCAATGAAGTTTACACAGTAAACTCCACTGAGGTTAACTGGGTCCAGGCAGACCAGTTGGGCATCCTTATAGGCAGTAACTGCCCACTCAGATGCCCCCTTGTCATGCATCAGCCCAACCAATGCCTCCCTGGACATAGGAAAGGACCCGTGGATGCAGCCCTCCAGCTCCCGCAAGAAAGGGGGGACAAATACAACTGCTTGGCCACATGAGTGGCATAGTTGGCGTAGAATGTGGCCAGGACAAAGGGGACCAGGACTTGGTGGAGTTCAATGTCTATGTTCTTTAAAAAACAGGTAAGTATTTGAAAATTTTTATTAATTTTATTTATTTATGTTACCTTCTTGTGTTTTTTCCTTGCCCACAGCCTCGGCTGGCTTGGCCATTCTTGGCGCAAGAAGTTGAGCAGGCAATTCTGTGTCCTATGCTCTGGCACGCTTGGCGGGTTTGAGTTGTTTATACATCTCTGGGTTGTCAACCCAAACAGACAGCGCAGAAAGATTGTATGCCTTAAACTGGAGGCCCTCAACCACCGTCTTCTGGATGTTGAGAAGACGCTTGATGGTCTTCTCAGGGGTGTCTGGCATTTTTGTCATTAGTGCCTTTGCAGACATCTTGTTGATTTTGTCCCCAGTGAGGACAGCAGACTTAACTTTGGCTTTGACCTTGCGGTCAATGTCGTTGATTTTGGCAGTTGCCAAGTTAAGGTCTTTGAGTAGTTTTTCAAGTTCTCTCATTTGATTTTTTTACTAACCTTTTCATATGTTTTTATAGCTTTTGCCCCAATAAATTCTGTATTATTTTGATGCTGTTTCCTCTTTATTTATTCCTTTTTCTTTTCCATCTACTACATTATCCCATCTTTTTACCCATTTTGTATATATTTTACACTCATCTCAATATGTGTCATTTGCTTTGTGTTGGCATTGTTTCCTTAATTACCATATTATTTTTGGCGCTTGACATATTCCCTTGTGAAAATATTAATAATGAATTGATGATCAGCTAAATTTGAATTAGAAAATTATAGTGTTAAGTGTTTTTAGATAAAGTTGTTACTGGTCCAAATTCAAAACCTTAATGATAAACTTTAAGCCAATCAGGAGCCAAGTGATAAAGTGATTGTTGTGACATAAAGGGTCATTCAATAATTCTTTGATGCATGTGCGCTAATTAATATGATTGGCTGGATCTTTTGCCATTGTGCGCCATTGCTGCTGTGGAAAGTTGTTGATGGACTAGTGCTAACCCAGCAGCTGATTAGGCACTAGTCCATCAACAACTTGCCACAGCAGTAATGGTGCACAATGGCAAAAGATCCAGTCAATCATATTAATTAGTGCACATGCATCAAAGAATTATTGAATAACCCTTTATGTCACAACAATCACTTTATAACTTGACTCCTGATTGGCTTAAAGTTTATCATTAAGGTTTTGAATTTAGATCAGTAACAACTTTATCTAAAAACAGTTAACACTATAATTTTCTAATTCAAATTTAGCTGATCATCAATTCATTATTAATATTTTCACAAGGGGTGTGTTTAAGTGCTAAAAATAACTGTGTTCTGGATCTAGATACACAACATAGTAAATATATGATTTTGTAGAAATAAGCTGAACATAAAGAATAAAACCAACTATAAACAAAGAGAACATGAACAATTGAAATTTAAAAAAAGATAATATGAATAGAAAATGTTTGGTGACAGGGGTTTATTGGGGCAGGGAAGAGTGATGCCTAGGAGGCAGAATAACACGGGAAGGAAGACGTAGAGGCAGTGCTGGCCTGGGGGGTCTGGGATTAGGTGGGTTGGGCTTGCGGGTGAGGGGTGTTGATGGCGGGGGTGGAGGCAGGAGGATTTCACATGATGGCTGTCATATAACGCTTGTTGTATTCCTCATCAGTCATTGGCTGAATGGGCTTATAGGTGGCAATGGCCTGAGGTTGAAGGCGCTTATCCTTATGTGATTAGTTGCCCATGTTCACATGGAAAACCATTTGCGCAAACAAGTCAGCCACCATCTGGCAGCCAAAGAGAAAATTGTGGTCAAGGACCCCAAGATAGAGATGTTGAAAGCCTGAGGGCGGCGCTCCCATAATGTGGATCCCATGTTGAAGAAGACAACATCAGCCAGATGGATGTCTGCATGGCCGGCAGGGTAGAGTGAGGCCTGGTGCCCAAGTCCCTGGATGGCCTTGAGGGCAGTGGAGCTACCCTCCATCTGGTGGCTCAAGAAAACCCAGTACTTGGAATTCAAGCTATCTCAGGAGTTGAGTAATCCACCAAGGATGTGGCTGTACTTGTAGCCATTGATGAAATCTGGGTTTGTCTAATAGTAGACAAAACCCTTGGCTGAAACAGCCAGAAATGCACCAATGAATGTCCCCTTCTTGACCTTCTTCCTTCCTTTTTGAGTGGCGGCTCTTCCTTGCTTGCCAAAATAATCAAAAGCTATTAATAACTTGTAATAGGAGATGAACATGACATCATCAGTTAGACTAGTCAGGCATTGGACCAGGGTTGATTCAATGGCGGTGTCATACGGGGTATCCTCAGCACCATCCCATTGGTTGCTGGCAAAAATTGGTAATAACCTGTATGAAAGCCACCTCCCCATACATCCAGAGCTGCACCATGCGCTCAGACACCCAAATGCCGTGGTGCGCAAGTTGCTTTCAGACCTGGGTCAAGGGAATTTGGGATCCTGCTGGATGAGGTCAAGCATGATTGGGTATGCCTCAGATATTTGTGACTTGGGGGCCTTCTTGGGCTTCTTGGCCATCCCAATCAGATTCCCCCTGTTCATCAGGTTGTTGAATTCCCGCATGACAGTAGCTTGGGTAAATTGCAACTGGACGGCAATCTGTTCCCAGGACAGACCCTGCAGGTTCAGTGCCACAATTTCCTGAAGAATTTGGGCAGTGATGATTTGTTGCTTAGGGCGCTGGGCTGGGGGAGCTGAAGCCTGATTGGCTGAGGGGGGACAGGTTGGCTGGTGGCAGGAAGTTGTTCCAAATCAAGGTTGCCATCCTGATTAGTTGGTTGATGGGCAGCTTGTGCGGGGGCAGGTACGGGAGCAGGGGCAGAGCTAGACACTATGTGACTACTAAACAAGTCAAAGCTATAGGGTTTGGTGGTCAGGTACAGGTCAGCTTCCTTGTTACCCACCTCAAAGGCTTGGGTGTAAACAGGTGCCTCCATGTTATGAACCTTGCCTTCATCAAATCTGGCTTGGCTGCTGGCGCCGTCAAAGATATTGCTTGTAAAAACCATTGTAAAAAAACCTAGGATAAAATCACTAAAAGTAGAAATTTTAAAATTTAATGGTTTATTTTTATTGTAATCTTGAGTCCACATTTGGAAGGTTCTCAAAACCATTCCATACAGATCTAGAGCCATGAAAATGAATAAAATGCCTCTGTTCCTAAATTGAATAGCTGATGATTGGCTGTTAAACTGTTATTTTTCTATTTTAGGCTGCTCATACTACACATTCTGTGTGAGTTCATTTTGTTTTGTGCTTGTGGAATCTCACTTCTAGATTGCTCAAGTTTTGTTTCACTTTAGTCCTTCTGTTGGTACCTTGTATGAATCCTGATTGGATTATAATATACTCCAGAACAGCATCCATTCATCTCACTTGTTGCATCAGTTTATTTTGTTTGTGGTTTGAACTACACTGCTTGATGTTTGATATAATTTTGTATAATGGGCTAGTGAAATTTTGTTTTTTGTTTGACAGTTCATTTATTAACTGAAATTTTATAAATTAATTGAATCCTGAATCTTGCGCAACTTGGATTTTGTTCAAATCTGAAATCATTTTGTTTAAATCTGAGGTGTTTTTGGTTGTCACCATAGCTTTTAAAACTACTGTAGCAGTATTTTCTATGATTTAAAAACTTATTTTGAAGATTTACTTGATAAGTTCTATTGTTCAATTGATTTAGATGCACTTTTTAAATATATCTATTTCAAATTTTATGATATTTGCACTAGACCTTCTTTTGAAAGAAAAGCAAGTGATAAATAAATAATATTGCCTCTAGCAGTTCTTGCTCAAAAAACAAAATGATTTGTAAAAAAATATAAAAAATATTGCTTCTAGCAGTTCTTGCTTAAAAAATAAAATTTTTAGTGAAAAAAAATAAAAACTTTACAAACCCAAAATATGCTTTGTTAAAAAATATACATCAGTCAAACCAACCAAAGTTGCTGACAAGTCAGATACTTTCCCTCCAGCTCTCAAAGCTGTTGCAGCCCCGGTTGATCTTGCTTCTTTGCCAACCTCATTGCAAGTGTTTCTACTCCAAAAATCCAAGCTGCTGTTCTTACTGGTGATATTTCTAATAAGACCCAGGATCTTCTTCTTGATGACGCTCCTCTTTCACTTGATATTGAGACTTCTGGTGGTGTGATGAGTGCTCTAATTAAGTGTAACACCACTGCCCCCACCAAGAAGTCTGAGACCTTCTCCATCTACAATGATAACCAGCCAAGTGTTTTGATTCAAGTCCTAGAGGGTGAATGTAACTGCACCAAAGATAAAAAGTTTCTGGGCAAATTTGAGCTCTTAGGAATCTCCCCTTCTCCCAGACATACAGGATTTAAACAATTATCATTTATCTATCAAGTCAATATTGATAATACAAGTGAGCCCACTGCTACAGCTATCACTTATGAGAGTGAAAAGAAGAAGGTTATCAAAAATAATTCTGGGCCTGACATCAATTGTATGGAGCACACACCACATGGTGATAACCTTAGAATGGCTCTCATCACTGCTACTTGTGACACTGATATAGGCAAAGACTTCCTTCTTTTGACTTGGGGTTTTACGCTGTTACTCTCTGCAGAGTCCTCTTTACACATATTATACCAAATATTGTGTAAAGGGTTAAGTAAGCTGATCATTATAGAACATGAGCCCTCACTTCTTGTATATTAAAATATTAGGTTGGAGAATATTTACAATACTGTTGTAGATATGCACATTCCAAAGCTCCTTATGGAAAGAGGCTGTGATTTTGTTGTGAATCTCAACTTTTCTAAGACTCTACCTCTTCTTCCCACTATCAAAAAGGGATTTCTTCTTACAAACAAGTGTATCAGATTCACAATTTGAGGGAGCTGCCTCTCTGCAATCCTTGGTTATTCATGTTTAATCTCAATGCCCAGAGGCTCTTGGTTTCCTAATCTGATAATGATGACAAGGGGCTATACTCATATGATGTGGCCCTAGTAGATACTGGTTGCATTTACGCTGAAGTAGCCAATCAGGCTCATTTACATTATGTGCCTGCTACGCTTGTAGCTGCTCCTAACAAGGGTGCCCAGAAGTTTGTAACTCACATCATTATCCTACAATGGGATTAACTTGCTAGTCAGAACAATAGTTGTGTTTTCTTTACTGTTGGGGAGCTTGCACTCCTAAAGTTGCAATATCCAGACTATTATGTAACTTTCTTACACTTGCCATCACTGTACCTTGCTCCATTGATACAAGATTTCCTGAAACATCATCAAAAGCCAGTGTGATCTATCTGAGCCCTAATGGTTGTGACTTGAAGACACACTCTAAGGAAGAAAATAATGAGTGGTATCAGATAAATAGCCACCCAATAGTTCATCTTTTATGGCTTAAGCTAAATCTTGCTAGTCATGTTAATCTGTTAGTTGTTTATGGCTTTCACAAACTTTCCCTTCTTGCCGCACTTGACACAACCACTCCTAGTACCTCCCTTACTAGTGGAGCTTATGAAACAGAGACAGCCTTGGGGAAGGACTATGTCAATGAACAACTCTATCACACTAGTTACTGGACAGGCTCCACTTCAGGCTGTTACTACACTAGCTCAGCACTAACTAGGCTCAAAAAGGTTGGAATTTTAGACAATGATACCTTAACTCTTAGTATTAAGACTAAGGGTGATATTGTGGTCAAGATTATCAATCACAATGACGCCATCTCCACCAAGGAGTCCTTGATCTTCTACACCATCAGCAATTCTCAACAGGTTAGCGCTATACAGATCTATCAGGGTGACCGTGCTTCTACCAAAGGTCTTTTTCTTGTGAGAACATTCAATCTGACCAATAACCCCCCTCCTGGTATGACCTAAATTATCTACCCCTGCAACCCTAGTGTGTACACCAAGTCTGAGGTTTCAGAACCTTGCTTCCATGTTGTCTTTGCCCAAGACATAAAAGCTGATCTTACTCTTACCATAATGGCTGGACCTAACAGCCTCAAGGCTGAGGATTCCACAAAGCAACCTGATCTTAACAAGGCTGCCTGATTAGAAAGTTATCCTATCAGTCTTCCCAAAGCCACTGCACTTATTACAATTAGTACTGTCAGCACTAGAAAGGAACATGAGAAGTTCTTCTACTACAATGTCAAAAGTCTGCCCTTACCCAATTCAAACCATGTTATTACTACCAATTGGATGTAAAAAGAGCCCACCTCCCTCAATCCTCTGGTTTTGGATCATGTAACCCTTACTCCTCCCTTCAAGGTGCAATCCAAGAAATGTAAACCCTATTTCAAATCTAGAGGTGGGAAATGTCGCAATATTGAGTACTTCACTATAATTGCTATTGAGATAATTGGAATTAATACATTGATACAATTTGACAATGGATTACTAAGTTGATTTCCTCAATTGCAATTGGATTCAACTGGTGGGGCTAAAATACTCAGGCTTATTATTAACCTATATGGGTTTAATAAACAGAGCTTTTAACCTTACACTTAATACATATTTGATATTGCCTTTTATTTAGCAGTTGAAGTTGGTGTTTAGTAAGCCTTAAATAGTTTAGTGATATTAGTATATTTTATATATAGTTTAGTTAAGATAAACTTTAGCTCGTAGATTTAGCTAGTTTAGATAGCCCAAATTTACAACAAGGGGGGTAATTTGTGGTGGTGGTCTTCCATGAACAAAGTTTCTAGGGGACCAACACAGTCTCAGGGACAGCCAGCACTGAGTAACCATAGCATTCTGATACATCATGTTCAGAGTCCTTGGGTTCAGAATCACTTGAGAAATTGTGGAACAGATGAAGGATGATTGGACCAGAAGAGGGAGGCAACTCTTCATTAGAGGGAGAATCTGGAGGAGGCAGGGGGAGGTTGGTCAGCAGAGAGAGTCTCTGCCTCTAATCTGACCTCTCTTTTACCGCCTGTTCCTTAGGATTGCATCCTTCTACACGCAGGTTGGTGCAGGAACGCAAGTGATGTCCTATCTGGCTACAATTGTGACAGCCCTGTTGTTTGGGCTGTTTATTAGGCCCAAGATTCATGATATAAGGGATACAAGAGGTAGTGCTAGAGTTTTTGGCATTACTCTTGTGTACCACAGTTCCACCATGAGTTAGATGCATATCCTGTAGAAGAGACTTGATACTCTTCATAGATGTTGCAAATGTCAATATTCACACTCTTTTGATTTTGTTTTTGTTGGGTTCTTTTTAGGACAAATCCCTTGCTTTTGCCTTTGCTCCTCAAAATGGATCTATTTCCAAAGATGGAAATTCATTTGTTTGTCTTTATTGTTCTGTGAAACTCACTTGCCCCACTCATATGTGTGGCAAATTATCCTACTGTCCTTGTATTTTTTGTGTTAACCTTAAAATATATATATAAATCTTTATTTCCAATAAAAATTAAGTTCTATTCACATTTTTATCCTTGCATCTTCAAGTACTTTGGCTCCTCTCTCTAGCTGCAGCTAGTAGAGATATATTATTAAGGGCCACAAGGTAATTGCTTCACCTTCCCTGCCAACTAACTGAGACTTAGTACAAATCCAATCTTAAGGTTAGAATCTCCTGTTGTGTGTCTATGCCGCACCTCAGAACACAACACTTTCCTCATGCAGGTCTCCAAGGGTCAGGTTATGGGGAAGAACAGGTAATTTTTCTCTATTCTTTTGGGACATTTGGTGATTTCAACTTACCTGAAGAGGATCCCCAAGTGCTCTCCTTATTTGCTGTTGCTAACTTTTCTCAACTCTTGCCTATCCAGAAAAAGGAATTACTTGATCTCTTAAATCAATTTAAGGATATTTTTGCATCTGGACCCAACAACTATGGGTTTGTCAAAAGTGTTATCCATCAAATCAATACAAGATATGCCTCTTTTTACGCATCAAGTCTTACAAGCGCAGTTGTGTGAATGGTGCTCAGGTATCTAAAGAGTCAAAATAGCTCTTGGATGCTGGGGTTGCTAGCCCCATCTCAAAGCCCCTGGGCCTCTCCTTTGCTGATTCTCAAGCAGAAGGTCAGATGGCACAGGATTGTCATGGACTACTGGCGTCTTAACTCCCTTACCAAAAAGGACTCATATCTTCTGCCCCAAATCAACAATGCCCTTAGACTTTTGGGAGGATCCAAATTCTTCTCTGTAATGAATTTAGCTTCTGGGTACTGGCAAGTAGACTTATCCCCTGAATATTGGGAGAAGGCTGCCCTCATTAAATCTGAAGGGCTCATTGAGCCAACCTGGATGCCCTAGGATTTTGTAACACACCTACTAGTTTTCAGCAAGCTGTGGATTCCACCCCAAAAGATCCGAAGCTCTCCTGTGTACTTTTATATCTATACAATATAACAGTGTCCAGCTCCACCTTCACTGACCATTTGGACCATCCCAAAGCTGTTTTTCTCAAAATCTGTGATGCTGGCTTGAAACTCAAACCCTCCAAATGTGCTTTCTTCAAGGAGAAACTTGAGTTCTTGGGCCATGAGTTCACTCAGACTGGGATACAACCCATGGACAATAAGTTGACGCCATAGATAAGATGTTGTCCCCCACCAATATGCGTGAAGTACAAGTATTTCTTGGCATAATGGGGTAATACCACCAGTTTATCTTCAATTTTGCTGAACAGAGTGAGCCTCTGGTCCAGCTGCTCAGAAATGATCCCTTTGAATGGACAAATAGTCAACAACAGACATTTGAGGCTTTGAAGGCCAAGCTCAAAGAGGCTCCTATCCTAGTCTACCCAGACTACAATAAGAAGTTTATCTTATACACCAATGCCAATGGAGTTGCTGTGGGCGCAATCCTAGCCCAGATGAACAATGAAGGCATAGATAGACCAGTAGTCTACTCCTCTGTTGTGCTTAATAAACATGAAAATAATTATAGTGTTACCAAGAAGAAATGTTTGTCAGAGTTACACTCTGTTAAATAGTTATGATACTATGTTTATGGAAACCATTTTACTATAGTCACTAACCACTTCTCTCTCAAGTGGCTACAGCAATTAAAGGAACCTAATTTCAACTGGAATGATGGGTATTGCTTGCAGGGATATGACTTCACAATGGTACATAGACCTGGCACTTGACATCAGAATACTGATGGGCTATCATGGATGCCTATACTGGCCATCCACCCTGCAGATGCTGATTGCCTGTATGAATTGATAGACTATCCTGACACTTGGAATACTGAGCCCAAAGAGATACTTCTAGCTCTACAGTCTCTGTCAAAGGACACTGCCATCTGAGATAGACACACCTTCAAAAATTTAAACAATGTATTCCTACCTTACGTCTGTCCTAGCATGAGGATTGCTATTTTTTTCATGCTCACATTGACACTGGATATGGAGGTCTTGCTAAGACCCATTAATGGCTAAGTAAGAACTTCTACTGGAAAAACATGCAACTCCTTATCCATGATGACCTCCCATCATGCCACACCTGCCAGCTTCAACACCTGCAACCTTCTCAGCATGATTTTAAGCTCATTCATCCAAAACACGCTTTCACACTGTAAGCATTGATGCTGTTGTACCTTTCCCTTGTTTTTTCTCTGGGTGTTGTTTCATCTTGGTAGCAGTAGACCACTTTAGAAAATGGGTTAAAGCCAGGGCTACTAAGGATATTACTGCCAATACTACAGCTAACTTCATGCTGCAGGATATCTTCTACCAACACAGGTGTCCACAAATGTTACTCTACAATAATGAAACTAACTTTAATGCCAGGCTCATCATGTTTATTGTTGAAGCAATAGGTACCCATCAATCTTTCTCTTCCCCTTACAATCCTTCAACTAATGGGACAGTTGAGTGTACAAGTTCTTCCCTTGTGTCAATTATGAGGACACTTACCCTATTGGATGTGGCTAACTGGGATATGTTCCTCCCTGCTGCTCTCTTTGATTACCGCCTGAGTAAACATTGGGTAACTAGTCAATCCCCCTTTGCCATGCTCTATGGGCACGGGGCTACTACCCCCTCAATCTTGGGTCCCCATTAATTGAATTCAATGCAGTGGATAATCCCAAAACTATGTCAAAGAATTGACTAATCACATCATTGATATCTAAGCAACTGCTTACTTGACTTCTTATAAGATCAAGAACTTAGAGTTGTCAACCTATAATGTGTCTAAAGCTCTCCTTCCTGAGTTTCAAGTGGGTTACCTGGTCATCTACTATCAGAACTGCATTGGTGGAAAGTTCACAAGCTGGATTCCCTCTGGGTTGGGCCTTACAAAGTCACTTACAAGAAAGGCGTTGAGTACACCATTAATCTGCTGTTGTCTGGTTGTCTCTTTGCCCGTATCCATGTCAAGTTCTTCCATAAATATCAACTCCCTGTGACCATTCTTGAAGGGGGATATGTCAGAAATTGCACCATTTGTGCTATTTTGATATGGCCTTCAAATATTGATACTTGTAAAGACTTGGTTGGATTTGCTTTTGGCTTTAGAGTTTGTTCACCTTATTATAAAAATGGGTCAAAATCAATGTCCACACATTTTGGATTGCACTACCTGCACTTGACTGCTCCTGGTACAAGTTCAGTTTGGAATGAACTCATCAGCCACACTGTCTACCTAGGGAATGATCAGCGTGACCAGTATACTATTTAAGTAGAATCATTTTTCCTAATAAAGACAAGTTTATCCACATTTGTGTTAGCTTTTATAATCTTCAAGCTTTTTTATTTCTTTTTTGCCAAAATAGTTCTCTCTTCTCTTGTTCTACGAAATTGATGAGGAGCAACTTTAGGGGAAGCTTAAACATGGAATTAAGAAGAAGAGAAGTATATTTTATTGGATAATACTTTAGACTTATATAGCTTGCACTGTGGCAGGGATATAGTTGGATCAAAGATAGGGAAGGTCATGCACAGAATGGGTTCAAATCATGTTATATTGGTTTGTTGCCATTTCTGGTATGTAGAACAGTATATTGGATTGGCACCAAACCAGGCAATGACTGGATGTTAAGTGTATCATTGGTGGCCAGAATACCTGTACATCCAGCTCCTCAATACCCCTCCCCCTTAAGGGGTTACTCTGGTACATCAGGAGGGGGCTTTGTCTTACCAGATGTTGCCTGATGTTCCTGGAGTTGTTTGCTAGTGGGTACTAGCCACATCAAGTGTTCCCCTTTGCTGAGGCAAAGGCAGGATTTGTGGTATTTCTTGATGACGGGATCTTTGGCGCCTTGGAACTTGACCAGGTAGGTGTTTCTGTCTGGTCTGTATTTGATAACTCTTCCTGGTCCCCTGTGTACTGAATCCAGCTTCTTCCTGTTTCTGGCCAGGATACATACAGGGGAGTTGACTGGGAGTGGTTCCTCTGCAGAGGTTACCTTTTGTACTTTGAGTCTCTGGATTTTGCTATCTTGGCTTTGAGATTTATGTGTTGTAGTGCTGGAGCCTGTTCTACTATGGGAGGGTTTCCCAGGGGAATTTTCACACATTGTTGGTTATTACAGGTGATTATGGCAACTGCCAGAATTAACTCATTCAGAAAGTTGGCTTACTGAATGTTGACAATTTGTTGACATTCAGTAAGTCAACATTATTTTAGTATTTATCTGCCAGAATTGGGAATTTCCAAAACTAAGCTAATTTTTCATAGTAAATTATTAAGTCAGAATTGCAAAATTAAAAAGGAACAGGCACAATGTTGACACCATTTAAACAAAGGCTTATTTTAAGCCAAAAAACCAATATAATTTGCTATGAAAATGTAAGTTTCTTTGTACTTTTACATTAAGATCAACTCCAGTAAGTAATATCTGGATGTCAACACCAAGTAAGAATCAATAAATTTCTTAATAAAATACACAATATTCTAAAAATAACTACTTTTTATATTTTATACTACTGTTTTTATTAAATATATATTAAGATAAGCATTGAACAAAGACATATGCCAACTTTCATAGTGTTATTTGTATTATTTAGATGTTTACTGTTATTTTAAACTCACTGGATAAACTATAGCTTATTTCCGAAATTCCACTTAATCCAAAATGCATATGTTAAAACTAGAAATTATATATGTATTTATAATGTTGGCTTTGTATCAAATTGAGGCGTCACCTAAATTGCAACAAAGGGGTTTGGCTAAGCAAACAAAGAGATATAATTTAAGCAAGATTTAATAGAAGAGTTATTATAAAAGAACCTGACTGCCTGAATGTCAACACCTTCACTGGTTTATTAGTAAAACACTGTTGCTTAACAAAAAGCATACATACAATGGTATGATAATTCAGGCCAAAGTATTCAGGGCTGTACTTTAGTCTCCCTCTACAATCCCATATTATTTAGTTTTCATAAGTTACATATGCAAATCTTTAACTTTTTTAAATTTAAAAATAATCAATTTTGGCCTTAAAAAACCAACTCTGGAAAATATTATCCAAGCTTTATAAGTGATTTATATAGTGTTTTTCTAGTTTAATGCTGACTGTCAGTATGTTGACAGTCAAAATTAAAGTGTTTTTTATGATGACAAAAAATTATAATATTTTTGACTATTGTGACTACCAGAATGTTGAATTTTTATTTAAACATGGTTTTTTTCTATTCTTTACTAATAAACTAGCCCTAAAATTACTATCATTACTTCTATAAAATATTTACTTCATATAAAAAATAAAACAAGTGATTATTATTTAATTATATTCATGTTTCACATTATTATTCTTACTTTATGAACTATACTCTAATTATTGTAGGACAAATCTTCCAAGAAGCCACAAAAGAACCCCAAGTCAACCAAGAAAGTGCCCAAAGCCTCTGGAAAGGCCCAAAGTCCCTACCCCAAAAAAAACAGTAAAAGAGCCCTCAAAGAAACAGAAGACAAAGGAGAAGACCCCAGACCCTGAAAGCAAAGAGCCCTCCCCTGACCCCTCCTCTTCTCCAAGCTGGTACCAATCAGAAGGAGATGAGGTTCCACTAAACAAGCAAGGAAGAAAGAAGATACCCAAGAGTCCAGAACCCCAGTTAAGCCCAGATGAATCAAGCTCAAAGGAATCAAGCCCCATTGAATCAAGCTCATCCCAGTCCAAGAAGCACAAGAATCCAACTCCAGATAATTCCCCTCCACCGCACAACAAATCTGCACCTCCATCCTCCTCATCAAATATCGATAAAGAAGATCCTGATGATTATCTGTCTGACTATTATCAAGCACCAATTGGCCCATGGGATCCCCTAAAGGTTCAAAATATATGTAACGTCAAAGGAGAGCTTAAGCTCCCAAAGAAGTTTCCTTGGTTTTCCCCTCTAATGTCTGTCAAAGGAAGTGCAAGTTTAGTCTGTGATGTCTATGTTTTTAATTGCAAAAATTGAAAGAGATCAGGAAGAAGCAAGCATTATGTGTGTGAAGATAGAAGCTGCGCTGCCAGGATCAACACAGAAGGATGGGATAAAGTCACTAGTGAAAAAGGAGAGCACACATGCAATGCTCCAATCAATCTTATTGAAAAGCTTCTAAAGTGGTACCTCTACCAAATGGTCCCAGTCTCCAAAGACGTCAAGGCTTTTGATCTGGCGTTTAAGGCCACCACATACCTAAGTAATGAGAACCTGAAGCTCATCCCTGACCGTGACCAGTTAGTGAAGTACATATGTGACTAACACCTTGATCTATTCCCCCATAAGAAATCTGCCATGGTCCAAGGAGAGTTAGTATTGACAGAGGAGTTAAATATGTTCAATGGTGATGAGGTATTCCTTTTACATGATGATGGGCCTACAGCAGAGGCAAGAATTATATGCTATACTACACAACAGAACCTGGAGCAGTTAAGAGATTCAGAGACTTGGTTATGTGACAATACCTTTGCAGTATACCCCTGCCTTTTTTTTATCAACTATGGGTTGTACATTCCCTTATTGAAGGCAAGGTACTCCCATTTGTCTACTTTCTGCTTCTTGGGGCAACAGAAGAGATCTACACAAAGGCCTTTAAAATCCTTCAGGAGGGCATCAAATCCCTACCCAATAATAAAAAGAGTCCCCCTGGCCATAACACTAGAGCCAATCCAGATGATGATGAAAAGAATGAAGCCACCCTTGCTGAAGAGCAAGAAGCTCATGATAAAGCACTTGGCCTCTCAACTATAATCATGGACTATGAAACTTCCCAGTATAACACTTTTGTAAACACCTTTGATGGAGAGGTCCAAATGTTTTTTCCATTATTGACAGGCTGTCAACAGGCAACTAAAGGGTCTATCTGAGATCAGCAAGCTCCACTGTCTAGATACATCAGAAAAGTGCAAGTTCTTAATTCAGTAGTTTGTAGCACTAGTCTTTGCAAAGCCAGAGCATACTGGACAAGCCTTTGAGCTCCTATGCCAGGATCCATATGCCAAGAAACACGAGGATGCCTTCTACCCTTTCATTGAATATTATAAACCACAGTGGATTGGATGTAAGATCACTAAGCGCTGGAGCAAGCCCAGAGCCAAAGCCAACTGGAACTGCTATCAGGCAGTCCTTAAGGATGAGATGAAAACTACTTCATATTTGGAGGGCTGGCATAAACATATCAAGTCCTCATTGGAATCAAGCCCAGATACAACACCTTCTACAAGCACCTCAAAGTCCAACAGGGGAAGACTGCTGCATCCATCAGAGATATTGATAACCACCCATCACAGAAGAAGAGAACCACCAAAGAGAATATTATCAAGAGAAGATCAAGGCCATTGTCAAGGCCATATATAAGCTTTCAGAGATTGGGGAATACATCAAGAAGATTGCCACAGTTCTTAATGGCAACCAGGTGATCACAGTCTAGCTTTTAATTAAATTTATTGAGTATTGCCTAATTTTGTATATAGTTCTTATATATTAAGTATAATACTTTTAAATAAATAGTTATTCTAAATAAGTCATTAATAATTTATGATACTTTTTTTAAAAAATCATTGATTTTCTATTGATAGTTTGATGCTTTAGACTGTATTACATGGCCTATATTGGTATTTTAACAGTAAATTATATGTTTTTTGTAGTTTTCAGTATAGAAAAAACTTTATATTACTGTTTCTGATTAAAATATTTTCCTATAATACGTGAAATTTTATGTAGTATCTTTTTGTGTACTGGATTTTTTTTGTTTTTATAAGTGGAAAAAATTATTATAGTAAAGATAGCTAATTTCATAGTAAATTATTTTTGAAGTATATTTTTATGATTTTTTTTAATTGTTGTGTATAATTTTTTATGGACTTTTTTAAATCTATGTTGTCACATTACCCTAAAAATTATATTGAAGCTTAATTTTTATTAAGTAAAATGTTCAGGAAACAGGTTTCTGCTTATTAAAAAAGTGTCAACATTTAGTAGTCTGTATGAGTTAAAACTTAATTCTGACTTTTCAATGCTGTCAACATTAAAGTATTTTTAATTCTGATTGTTGACATATAGTAAGTCTACTTGCGGAATGAGTTAATTCTGGCGGTTGCTGTGACTATCTCTGATTTGTATTTGTATGTTAGTTCAAACTGTGAGTAGCCTGTCCCTTGGTTGATGCTTACCCGCAATATAAATAATAATACATGTTTCACGTATAGTGGCCATGTGTCTTTGGCTTTGATATCCATTATTTTCTTGGGGGTTCTGATGAGGCTGCTGTTTAGGAGTTCCACTCTGCCATTGGCCTGTGGCCTTTAGGGCAAGGTTGTAGAGTGTATCAAGGAGCTGGATGTACGGGTATTCTGGCTACCGTCAACACACTTAACATCCAGTCATTGCCTGGTTTGGTGCCAATTCAATCTACTGTTCTACATACCAAGAAAAGCAATAAACCAGTATCACATGACTTTTTCAAGTATCCAGCCAATCAAAACTCATTCTGTACATGACCACCCTTATCTTTGATCCAAATTAAATCCCTGCCACAGTGTAAGCTATATAAGTCTAAAGTATTATCCAATAAAACTTACTTCTCTTCTTCTTAATTCCATATTTGAAGCTTCCCCACAAGTTGCTCCTCATCACTGGTAGCAGCTACGGTTTTTCAACCACACCCATGAAAGAAAAAATAACTGAACAGAACCTGCCTACCTTTGCTCACATACTCAACCAGACCACATCCCAGGATACCTGGAAAACATACTTCTGCGCCCACAATAATGACAAAGATATACCTAGTGGATGCACCATATTCCAAGGACTGTCATGCCCAAAACATGTGTCAAGATAATTCAATACAATTGCTCTCTCCAACCACAAACAAACACACAACCACCTATCACAGGCAAAGTCACCAACACCAAATACATTGGTATTGACAAGTTCTTTGGTAAAAACAAAGAGTACATCATCAACTGGCTAGATCACTCAGCCGCTAAACTCCGCTCCAGCCGCATCCCCCACAAAAATGGGTCCAGGAAGCCAGCAAGCGCCTGTACAAGACCACAGCTAACTGGTTTGCCACTTGGGTTGGCTCACAAACTGATTAACAGCTCAATAACCGGGGAGAGTTCAAAGCGGACATCACCCACAACTTCTGCATCACTAAATCTCTCCAAGACATTGCAATAAAGCTCAGCAATCTTCCTCAGAAGACAACTATCACAGATTACTCCAACAAATTTGAGGAAATATGCCACAAAATTCAAACCCCAGCACAAGCTGACAACGTACACACTAGAGCATCATTCATCAATAGAATGAAACCCTCAGTTGCTATCCTCATTTGCCCAGAGGCCAACGCCTCCATACCCACACTCATTGCAGAAGGCAAGCGTGCAGAAAAACGCGCAAACATGGAATATGCTGCACACAATGACAATTCCTCCTCAAACAGCAATGGCAGAGAAAACTCCAATGGCAACAAACACGAAAACACCAAATATAGCAATGGCAACTCCAATAGAAACAATGGCAATTTCAGCCAGAGCGCAAACTGCTCCTATCCCAAGAAAGAGGACACCGCCAAAGTGAACAATGCTGAAACAGCAACCCGCTATGAATCTGATCCCACATTCTATGACCTCAAAGGTCTCAAAACAGAGTAACAGGAAAAAGAGGAGGGGGAAAAGGCTTAAGTGCCCATGTCTCCCCCCAAACTGACAAGAATTTATACCAAGGCACAAACTTTGCTGCTTGCATCCCACGTGTCCCGCAATCCTCCATTTTTATGAACGTAAAAATTAAAGATTGCTCACAACTTCTTGCCTACCCATGTACTTATAAGTCTCATACACATAAAATTTTATTCAACTCTGGTGCACAACACACCATGGTTAGCAAACCATTTGTAACCAAATACAAGATAACAGTTGTCAAATCCAACTTCAAATACGCCAGAATGGAAGACAAATCAAAGGTTCTGCTTGAAGGCAAAACAACTCCCTTCAGAATCAACCTCCAAGGCATTAAAACATCCATCAAAGGACTTGTCATGGACAACATAAACTACAAAATTGTAGCAGGCATGGACTGGTTCACCCAAGTGAATCCCAGCATATTTTGGAAAACAAAAACCATATCCATCAAATACAAGGGGTCAATTTCAACATTCTCAAAGAGCCTAACAATCTCATCCTAAGAGACACAGTATTTGTCCAAGTCATAAATCAAGACAACTCAGAACTCTAACCAAAGACAGTACCCTCCATATAATGAGGTACACCAAATTTAATAATATACAAACAACCAAAATTCAATGCCCAGAACTTGCAGCACTCTAAAACAAATACACTCATGTATTTAAGGAAGAGCTCACAGAGTTACCCCCTAAACAGGAGGTCAAACACAGCATTAATCTATACAAGGCCATGCCTAAACCTCACCCCCTCTACAGACTCTCCCCCATGAAGACACAAACCCTCAAGACCCATATTGAGGACAACCTAGCTAAAGGATTCATTTTCTTCTCTGAATCCCGTGGGGGGCAGCAGTATTCTTTGTAAAGAAAAAGGAAGGCCCTCTCTGCCTAGTAGCTGACTAAAGAGCGCTAAATGCAAGCACAGTAAAGAATAAATATCCCCTTTCACTCATAGAAGATCTATTTGCAAGGCTCTCTGAAGCCAAATTTTTCTTCAAAATCAACCTCACCTCAGGTTACAACCAAGTTGAAGTAAAAAAAAGACATACCAAAAACTGTGTTCTGAGCACAATTTGGATTTTTTGAATGTAGGGTAATGAACTTTGGGATGACCAACGCTTCAGCAATGTTTGTCACTATGATGAACCAAGCACTAAATGGTCTCTCAAATACATTATGATACCTTGAAAATATATCATATTCTCAAAAACCAAAGAGGAACACCTTATGCATGTCCACAAGACACTCAATCAACTTGCAAAGCACAAACTCTTTGCAAAGCCTAGCAAGTGCCAATTTATGGAAAAGGAACTCTTGTTCTTGGGCCACATTGTATCTGACAGTGACATCAAAGTATATCCAGATAAAATCAAAGCCATAAACAACATACACTTCCCCACCTCTGCTAAACAAGTTAGGGTCTTTCTTGGAATGGTAGCTTACCTAAGGAAATACATCAAAGACTGCAGAAAGCTCACTGCACCAATCAATGACCTAACCAAGGGTGATGCCAAAAATAAATTCATCTGGACACCAGAATGCAACAAGAATTTCCAATTACTAAAACAAGCTTTGATTGAAGCACCAATCCTGCAATACCCTAACAATAACAGGTGCTATGAGCTCAAGTCAGATGCCAGTGACACCGCCATTGGCGCAGTACTACGCATCTGCCAGCCAGGGCAGCAAGACTTCCTGCCATTATGTTACAAAAGTAGAAAACTAACTAACACTGAGCAGAGGTATCATATACATGATAAGGAATTTCTAGCAATATAACACATATGCAAGAAATGGAGATGTTATCTAGAAGGACATTTAAATGTTTGAGTACTAACTGACCATAAATCCTTAATCTATGTCAAAAACTCAGAACACACTTGCACGGTGATAAGCCAAATAGATGTCCCTGCTGGAGCAGCTCAATCTGGACATCCAATATAAAAGGGGGCAGAGCTGGTCACAGCTGATGCTCTCTAGGCTATGTCAGCCAAGATGGGATCATCTTGACCACCTGGACCCTGACTGGATCAACCTATATGGCACTGAGTACAAGACCAAAGGGAAAGACCCCTCAAAATGTCAACTAGCTCATGATAAATTAGTAAGAAATGAGAAACACTTCCATGTATCAAATAGTACAGTATACCACATCATCAAAGACAAACACATCTCCTACATTCCACTTGCACAAAGGGTCAATGCTATCCTCAGACATCACCACCTACTGGGGTACACAAAGGCTAATAACCTATACCTCACTCTAAAAGAAAAGTATGGTGGCCCAATATTAAACAAGATATAATTGATGTTTTGAAAAAGTGCACAGTGTGTAAGAAATATGCTAGCACCAAGGCTCCACAACCCACAGTTAATCCAGTACCAGACCCAGAACCTTTTAAGGTTTGGGGGCTGGACATAGTGGGACCTTTCCCAGAAGCCAAAGAAAAACAACATTTCTTAATTGTAGACATTGACTTTGCAACATACTGGGAAATCTGCTGGGCAACCAAGGACTACAAAGAAGAAACAATCAACTGCTTTGATCATAAAACAATAATAGCCAACTACAGAACTCCAGAATACATCATAACCAATGGAGCCGCAGAACTATCATGACATGTAGTGAACAATAATTTAAATCAAATAATATCAAGCATTCCATAACCTCGCCCTACAGGCCACAGGCCAACAGCAGAGTTGAACGCCTAAACAGCAGTCTCATCAGAACCCTTGAGAAAATAATGGATGGCAAAGCCAAAGACACATGGCCACTATACGTGAAACATGTATTATTGGTATCACAGGTACACACCAACCAAGGGACAGGCTACTCACTGTTTGAACTAACTTATTGATACAAACCAGAGATAGTCACCCACAATAACCAACAATATGTGGTAATTCCCCCAGGAAACCCTCCTACAGTAGAACAGGCTCCAGCACTACAACACATACATCTCAAAGCCAAGATAGCAGAAATCCAGAGACTCAAAGTAAAAAAGATAACCTCTGCAGAGGAACCACTCCCAGTCAACTCCCCTGTATGGATCCTGGCCAGAAACAGGAAGAAGCTGGATTCAGTACACAGGGGACCTGGAAGAGTTATCAAATACAGACCAGACAGAAACACCTACCTGGTTAAGTTCCAGAGCGCCAAAGACCCCATCATCAAAAAGTACCACAGATCCTGCCTTTGCCTCAGCAAAGGGAAACACTTGACTTGGCTAGTACCTACTAGCAAACAACTCCAGGAACATCAGGTGTCAGCTGTAAAGACAAAGCCCCTTCCTGATGTACCAGAGTAACCCCTTAAGGGGGGTGTTGAGGAGCTGGATTTACTGATATTTGGGTCTTCATCAACACAGTTAACATCCAGTCATTGCTCAGTTTGGTGCCAATCCAATATACCGTTCTATATTCCAGAAATGACAACAAACCAATATCACATACTTGTCCAGGTATCCAGAAACTCAAACTCATTCTGCACATGACCACCCTTATCTTTGAGCCAACTTAAATCCCCATCACAGCACAAGCTATATAAGTCTAAAGTATTATCCAATAAAATATGCTTCTCTTCTTCTTAATTCCATATTCAAAGCTTCCCCAAAAGTTGCTCCTCATCACCAGGATCAGTTGAAGACAGGTATGATATTCTGGAATGGGTGGACATTGATGTTGTCCCATTTATGGAAGGCAAGAAATCTCCAAAGCTGAAAGCATCACAACCAAATCTTTGCATATATCATTATTTGAAGGCCATATTAAAATAGCATTAACGGCACAATTTCTGTCATCTCTCCCTTCAAGATTGGACACAGGGAGTTGATATTTGTAGAGGAATTTGGAATGAACTCAGACAAAAGGTTGGCCACACAATAGCGGCTTCAGGGTGTACCCAACACTCTTCTTGAAAGTGATTTAACAGGGCCCAACCCATAAGGAGTCTAGTTTGTGGGCTCTACCTCCAGTGTGGTTTTGGTAGTAGAGGACCAGGTCTGTCATGGCCCACCATGATATGATAGCTTTAAAAAGGCATGTTTTAAAAGCTTAGATCAATAAAGCTACTTCTTGCTGTCAGAAAGCTACCTTGATGATCACCCTAGGTACCCTAGATCAAAGTTATGGCGATTTAAAGAGCCAAGTTTAAAAACCCTGCCAACATGTCCAAAATGGTTGCAAGATTGGATTTCAAATCAAGACAAGCAACAATTAGTAAGCAGGTAAATCCAATCATATCTCAGCTTCCAGTGATCAGTTTTAGACGTTCTTACGCTCAAATGAAAGCTCAAAATGAGGAAAATCCTGCTAAAGTATTTTCAGATGGCTAACCAAGGCAAAGCGTAAAGTTTAAATATGAACAAAGTAATATGATTAGAATTAGTCAGCTGATGTCTCAAACTTTTAGCATGACCCCCCAGATAGAAAGAAAAGGACCTTCAGGAATAATCTCAAAGACTAATGCAAATAGTAAATAAAGAATCTAGTTCTCTTTTTCTCCATTAGGATCATTCTTGGGCTGAATAATAAATAAAGGAATTCTCTTAGACTATAGTTTAAATGGATCAGAGTTGGGAGCCCTTGGGCCCTGACAACCACACTCCACTGAATTCAATATGTGTACTTTCAAATATGCATGTGAGGGATTGAATGTGAGGATGTGCCAAATTGAGCTTTTGGCTTAACAATCAACTTTCTATTTAAATATTATAGAAAAATCAATTTGGTCAAATCCCTTACAGTAGTTTTAAAAGCTATGGCAACAACCAAAAATATCTCAGATTTAAACAAAATGATTTCAGATTTGAACAAAATCCAACCACCAGGTTAAAATATACACTCTGTTAACAGGGTTTTTTTATGTTAATGGGTGAAATGAGTCAACACAGCAAAGAATTGCTCACACACAAAGCAAAACTATTCAAAATACAATCTGAAATACATTGATTCACAAAAAAAATGGTGTGAGTTGACTTTTGGTGTACATATGGGTCATTATTTTAGGAATTAGGTCATTTTCTAATACACATGCTGCTCAAGTTGCAGCATAACACAGTTCAATTTTGAAAAAATCAAATTACAAATGTTTATATTTAAAACAGTAATAACTCAACAAATAGTTTAATATTTTTTCACACTTTAAGATATCAAAATGAAGCTAAGAATCTTATATTTCTATTGTAGTTAAAATATTAATATGTATATTATATTAAATATTAAAGCAAAAGCAATTTAAAAGAGCATGTGTTAGAATTTATTATATTATTTTGATAATGAAATAAAATAGATTGCTTTAAACTAAAAAAGTTAATTTTTCATTAAACAATATATAATTTTTATTTGTTGAAATTAAAGATAAGATTAGGAGCTTTATTTTTGCACGTTATTTTATTCAAAAATCTCAATTCTTTAGAATTTTATGGTAGTTTGAAGTTAGAATGTTATTATCACTGTTTAGATTAATTTTAAGGTTCAAGTGAGCTTCAAACCTCAAATTAAACATTCTTTAAATGGGGTTCTTTAATATTTTATCATTTTTAAAAGCATGCAGAAGAGTTACAACTAAGTGATTGTACCATTTTAATTGATTTGCATTGATTATAAAGAGGATATGCTGTAATAATGATGATTAGCTGCTTCACATTAATCACTTGTGCATAAAAACCGGGTATTTAATTAATTCTACAATCATAAATTCAAGTTCAAACTATAGTAAAAGCTATCACACCATTTCTTTCAGAATGGTGCCATTTAGCTTGGTCTATAAAAACTAAAGCACCATAGAGCTTTTAATCCAAAAGACTCCATTCAAAGGCCACACTCTTATCAGAACTACTCCATCATTAAGGCACATTTAATAGATCTGACCTTTTTACAGATTCAAACTACTACCATGTCTTCAGTTAAATTTACTTCTGCCATGCTACCCTTTTTTCCTTGGGAGCTTCAACAAAAAGAGAAATAATTGCAATGTTAAAAAAGGCATTCCTCTTTATTGCTGGTGATGATCTTGATACTTCATCAAGCACTTCCTTACTCAAACTGAATTTGGGAGATCTCAGTTCCTTCCAACTATTCAAAATCAAAAAGGCAATGAGTTCATTGAAAACTTAAAGGATCTCCTGAAATCTTCTCCCCAAAAGTATCTCCCAGCCTTGCAATCTCTGGTTACTTCCAGCTACTCTTTAAAAAAGCTTAATGATATGGGGTTTAATATAACCAAAAGTGAGTTTGAATACTCAAGAAAAATAAATAAAAATAAAAATGTAAGCCTAAACAAAAAAGCCAAAAAAATAAGAACTATTTATTAAAAAAAGAAATATTAAAAAAATTCTGGAAAATTCTTTTGAAACAAGCCAGTTTACAAAAAAGTGCCTGAGAAAATTTATAAAGATATCAAAAAAGAAATGAGTGAATACTCAACTACAATAAAATACTCTCTCTTAAAAACAAAAAAAGAAATATATGAAAATGTCAAAACTGCAGGCTCAACCCGCCAGCAAGGTTCCAACCAAGCAGGTTTGTGACCCACAATCTGATTATCCGGTCACTTGAAGCCAGACCAGGAAGTCAACTCAAATTACCAAATCCAACAACATGAACAGATGATGATCCCTTACAGTGGATACCTTGTTTTGGCGCTTGACTTGTTATCAGGATCAAGCCACCCCCTTCTTCCATCCAACCATGTGATCACCAACCATGTTCCTGCTATCCATTTATTCACATGAACTATATAATCTCTATCTCCCAATAAAGATTATTATCTAGCTTCTAAATATTTTTTCCCCATGTAACTCTGCTAAAACAGCACAGTTACGACAAAAATATGAAAATAAAAAATGAAATTTCAGTTTCAATTTCTACTTATTATAAATTAATCCCTAAAAATATAATAAAAAGTAAAAAACAAACTGATATGTGCAATATTTGTAATTTAAAAAATTAACTAGAAAAAAAGAAGGAAGAATGTGAAAGTAAAAACTTACCATTATCAGAATCTATAGATAATGACTTAAAGACTATTAAGCAGCATCAAAACTTTTATATTCATCAAAATAGGGAATATAAAAAAGATATTAACAAATTATATGATAAGTCTTGTGTTGTAGTTATAGATTTTAAAGAAAACTTAAAGAAAGGAAGTGATCCAATTGAGACCAATAATTGCTTTTATTCAAAAAAAACTTATCTCATTATTAGGGTTTGCATTAGTTTTTAAAGAAAACAACAAAATTAAATATGAAAATCATGATTTTTTGTCTCAAATATTATCACATGATCCTTTATTTTCAGGTGAATGCCTAATAAGTCTTCTTAAATTAGATAGATTTAAAAAAATAAGAAATATAAAACTGTAGACTGATAATAGAAATCATTTTAGATAATATGAATTTTTATATTACTTATTTAAAGAGGCACCTAAATATATTAAGGGTTCTATAAAATATAATTGTTTTGTTGAATGTCATGGAAAAAGCATTATTGATGGTCACTTTGGTGTAATATCAAAAATGTCAAAAGAAAAAGAAAATGAGCTTTATATTAACAATATTAATGATCTTAAAAATATTTTTGAGCAAGAAGAAAAAAGAAAAGAATTATATAAATCAGTGCTATCAGGCTCAAATGTTTCTCAAAAGTCATTATTTTATATTTTTGAAGAAGAGTTAGGCCTATAAAAAGAGAGCTTGAAGTTAAAAATCTGCACATTTATCTTTCATATTTGATGAAAGATGGGAAGCTATATACTTCACCTCTAACATTTGAAAGTTTATCAGAATATTCTGAGATAACTTATCATTTGAAATCACGTGATGATACCAGAGAAACAAAAAAATCAGAAGATACTGGTGGTTCATTAGGGCAAGTTCATGAAATAGGGCAACTTACTAGGAGGTGTATTTTAAATAGAGTTAGTAGTCTTTCAAAAACAACAACCTTTTTTCTGAAACAAACTAAGAATATTTATGATGAGCCAAAGATAGGGTAATAGCATTTTAGCTTTGGGGCTTCTATTACTCTCCCATGCAACTCATCATAAATATTTTTGGTTTGTAGTTTGTAGTAGCACTTAAGATATTTTCAGTAATACCATAAGTTGCAATTTTCAATTCTAAAATTGATGAATTATTTTTTAAAAAAAATCATCTAAGCCCAAGATCAACTAAAGTTTTGGGATTGATAGTATTTTAAGCTTTCTGAATAATGTGATTAAGTTATAAAATAATTAATCTGGCACCTAGGCATAACAAGAAAAATAATGACCCATATGTTTACTATGTGAATCAGTGACAAAATACACCCAAGCAAGTTGAGGAAAAACTCAATCCAAAAACAAAACACAATAGCAACTCACTATGTAAACAAAATCACTCAATCAGTGTTTGCAATGGATTGTAATCAAGAATGATACCAGGGTATCTAAAATAAGACACAAGATCCAAAACATAAATTTTAAAAATATTGTGTTAGGCGCTTAATTTGGTGTAAAAACTTTGATAATGGGTGGAAATTATTTTGGGTATTCTAAAATGGGTGTGTTAAAACCAAAAACAACTAACTAAGAAATAAAAAATCTATAATTGGGATATTGGGTGGGAAAACCTCTAATTAAATATCCATATTCAGATAAAAGCAAAAATTAAAATTAGGAAGTAACTTAATTGAAATTTATTTAATATTATATTAAATTCTCAAAATGGAAGGAACACAACAGAGTACCAATGCACCTGTTGTGTGCCGCAGTGGTGGTTGCCCTGCGGGTCAAAGAATAGAGTTAGTGCAACCCAATTGCCTACTCAGGAAGGAGGTGGGAAAGGAGAGTTTTATAGTGACGCTGCACTGACACAGCCGGTTCATGGAGCACAAGCTGCTAGGGTATGGAGCATCAACCCTTGGGTCCCCAAGCTGACCCAGAAGCCCACCAAGGTTACCAAAACAAAAACAGTTAGAAACAAGGAGGTAGAACTTCCTTTGTATGTGTTTGACTTTGTGTACTGGCAAGAGTCGGTCCCGACAGCTATGCTGGAGAAGGTAAAGCCTGTAATTGGCACTAGCTATGAGCCCTATGTCAGTGATGGCAACCAGGAAGAGGACAAGGAGCCTGAGTTCTATAGAACTGATGAGGGACAACTGGTGTTAAAAAAAAGTTTGCAGCCTTCTATACCAAGGTACCCATGCCCTGTGTTGTGCCCAATGCCAATGAGTTGATCCCCACTGCTAAAAAGCCCACCCAGAAGCGCATCCCTGACATCAAACGCATCATCCTGCTTAAGCTAATTTTGGAATCTGGTGATTACAAGGTGGCCACAGCTCTTGTTGGGGTGGATCCCAAGTATGCCTTGAAGACATTCAACACCTTCATTGAGACTGGCCAAGCCCTTGTTGCAGAGAAATCCTTGTGCGTGTCAACCATGCTCACTAAGGAGCACAAATGAGCAATCTGCCAGTGGATAACCCAAGATTACCATCTTAAACTGGAAAATATACAGGCCATGGTCAAATCTATTTTTGGGGTTGAGACTTCCATTTCCTTTTACTATCATTTGGTAAAGAGAATGCGCTTTTCCTGGAAAAAGCTCAGGATGCCCCCTACAATTGTAATAGCCCAGCCAACATTGACGTCCGTAAAAAATACACAGAGGCATACACTGCCCTCAAAGCCAAGGGGACGGTCATATTCTATTACATTATTGAATCAGCATTTGCCTTGTCAATGTGCAATGGGTATGGGTATGTCCCCAAAGGCTCAAATGACGGGGTGGCTTGGTGTGCTGCAGTCCGCACCACAGCCTATTTGATGGGGGCTCTCCTCAGTCCAAAGGGGGTCAAGCTGTATCAATTGATATTGGGATCTCACAATGCCAGACCTTCCTATCATTTCTCTGATTGGTCCAGGAGCGCCTGAGACGCACAAGGCCTAGCTTCATCAACATAATTGTGCTGGACAACATTGGTCTCCATAAGGTGGCTGATATTCTTGAGGAATTCCCAATGATTGACACTAGCATTGCAGTGGGCCCCCAGCAATTGGCCACAGCAAATTTGCGCCTTCTCTTCCTCCCTGCTTATTCACCCTTCCTAAATCCCATTGAGGAAGTCTTTAAGTGGTTCAAGTGCTTTGTCAAGCAAGGGACCCCAACTGGGACTGAGAACCTCTTTGATTTGCTACAGACCGGGATCCACACCCTCCCTGCTGAGACTGTGGCCAAATTCTATGGCCACACTGATTTGTTCATTCTCACATGCCTTGCCAAACAGCCAATCAATTAAAGGCTTAACATGTCCAACTTTTTTTATATTCTCTAATTTACTATTTAGGATTTATTAATTATCATTTTATATTTAGATGTTTCCAAACCCGCAATCACATTCAGCAGGACCATCAATGGAGGTTAGTAATTTATTTATTTATTTATAATTATTTTTTATTATGGCATCTAAGGTTATCCCAAACACTTGATATTAGATTACACAAATATATTTATATCACTTTTATCAAATAAATATAAAAATGGAATTTAAAAAAATTAAATGTAGAATGTACAAATTAGAAGTATATTTTATTAGCATATATTATTATGCTTTTATGAAAACCTTCTCTGGGATTTATTTTGCAAAACTTGTTTGCTAAAATAAGCATTAGAAAAAATTAATTATAATAAAAATAATCTAAAATGCAAATATATTTATTGGTATAGAGAATATATCAGGAGCACTTGTAGTAGGTTTGGTGGTATGTACCCACCCCGCAATAGAGGTGGTGCACAACCTCCACTGCCACACTGTGAACAGTGGATACACCCTTATTGAAATACTCTTGCCTGCTGGTGAAAGGCAGTAGAGTCAGGTGGAAGTGAAGCAGCAGCTTTTCAGGCAGGGCTGCAAACCCGTAGATGCCAGCCAGGACCAGGGCAGCCTGGATGATGTGATCCACTGAGTTGTACCTGGGGGACCTTCTTCCCATCCAGTGAGAGCCAGGCCTCATCAACCCTGAGGAGGACCCTGTCTAGGTCCTCTACACTGACACTCATCCTGAAGAAGAAAAGATACCCAAGGTAAACAACGAGGTGAAGCCTTTGCCCAGAAAAGGCTTCAGTAAACTCGCACAGCTTATTGTATACCACACTTATTTTTTTCTCATGTTTAGTTTTTGCAAAGGTGAGATCCATTGGCTGAGGGAACCCCGTCTTGTTGGCACTCCAGGCCAGCCCAAATCCCACCAGGAGGATTTTGGTTTTCTTGACAGCTGTTGCGTCTGCAATAGCCAATTTACCCACTGCATGCCCAAAGTTCTCCAACAGGTAAGACAGGGTGTGCTCCACCAGGAAGCAGGAGCAAGCAGCTGTGTGTTCCTGGCCCATCTCCGGTATATTCTTAAATGGGAGTGTTGCCAGGACAACCCAAACAAGCTCAATAGAGTTTACAAAGTAAACTTCACTGAGGACCACTGGGTCCAGGTAAACCAGTTGGGCATCCTTGTAGGCAGTAACTGCCCACTCAGATGCCCCCTTGGCATGCATTAGCTCAGTCAATGCCTCCTGTGACATCAGAAAGGTACCATGAACGTGGTCCTCCAGCTCCCGCAAGACAGGGGGGACAGAAATAGCTGCTTTTCCACATGAGTGGCATAATTGGCGTAGAAGGTGGGGGGACAAAAGGGACCAGGACCCAGCGGAGTTCACTGTCAACGTTTTCTAACAAAAAAGGTAATTATTTGAAATTTTTTATTAATTTTTATTATTAGGTTACCTTCTACGGTCTTCTCCTTGCCCTCACACTCAGCCGGTTTGGCCATTCTTGGCACAAGAAGGTGAGCGGGCAATTCTGTGTCCTCTTTCCTGGCGCGCTTGGCCGGCTTGAGATGGGCATACATTTCCAGGTCATCTGTCCAGACAGACGGCGCAGAGAGGGAAAATAACTTGAACTGGAGGCCCTCAACCACAGTTTTTTTTAATATTTAGTAAGTGCTTGATTGTCTTCTCTGAGGTGTCCATGATTTTGGTCATATGGGCCTTTGCGGACACCTTGTCTATTTTGTCTCTGTCAAGGACGGCAGAATTAACTCTTGATTTGACCTTGCAGTCAATTTCTTTGATCTCTGCAATTGCAGATTCAAGGTCATTCAAAAGCTTCTCCAATTCTCTCATTGATTTTTTACTAACATTTCCTTACTTTTTTATAGCTTTCACCCCAATAAAACATTTATTATTCTGATACTGCTGGCTCTTTGTTTATTCCTGTTTGTTTTCCCGTTTACTACATTATCCCATTTTTTTACCTATTGTGTTTATGTTTTACTCTTAACTCAATATATGTTGTTTGCTTTGTGTTGGCATTGTTTCCTTAATTGCCATATTATTTTTGGCGCTTTGTACTGCCCCTTGTGATAATATTAACAATAATTTGGTGATCAGCTAAATTTGAATTAGAAAATTATAGGTTAACTGTGGTTAGATAAAGTTGTTACTGATCCTAACTCAAAACCTTAATGATAAACTTTAAGCCAATCAAGAGCCAAGTGATAAAGTGATTGTTGTGACATAAAGGGTCATTCAATAATACTTTGGTGCATGTGCGCTAGTTAATATGATTGGCTAGATCTTTTGCCATTGTGTGCCATTGCTGCTGTGGCAAGTTGTTGGTGGACTAGTGCCCAATCAGCTGCTGGGTTAGCACTAGTTCACCAACAACTCACCACAACAGCAATGACGCACAATGGCAAAAGATCCAGCCAATCATATTAATTAGTGCACATGCATCAAAGAATTATTGAATGACCCTTTATGTCACAACAATCACTTTATCACTTGGCTCCTGATTGGCTTAAAGCTTATCATTAAGGTTTGAATTCAGATCAGTAACAACTTTATCTGAAAACAGTTAACCTATAATTTTCTAATTCAAATTTAGCTGATCACCAAATTGTTGTTAATATTTTCACAAGGGGTGTGTTTAAGCGCCAAAAATAAATGTGTTCTGGATCTAGATACATGGCATAGTAAATATATGATTTATAGAAATAAACTGAACATAAAGAATAAAACCAACTATAAACAAAGAGAACATGAACAATTGAAATTTAAAAAAATAATATTAATAGAAAATGTTTGGTGACAGGGGTTTATTGGGGCAGGGGAGAGTGATGCCTAGGAGGCAGAATAACACGGGAAGGAAGACGTAGAGGCGGTGCTGGCCTGGGGGGTCTGGGATTAGGTGGGTTGGGCTTGCGGGTGAGGGGTGTTGATGGCGGAGGTGGAGGCAGGAGGATTTCACATGATGGCTACCATATAACACTTAATGTATTCCTTGTCTGTCATTGGCTGGATGGTCTGGTAGGTGGCAGTGGCACAAGGTGGGAGGCACTTATTCTTACATGATTGGTTGCCCATGTTCACATGGAAGACAATTTGGGCAAACAAGTCAGCCACTATTTGGTGACCAAAGAGAGAATAGTTGTCAAGGACCCCAAGATAGAGGTCGTTGAAAGCCTGAGGGCGGCACTCCCAGAGTGTATGTCTAATGTTAAAGAACACAATATCAGCCAGATGGATGTCTGCATGAACGGCAGGGTAGACTGAGGCCTGGTGTCCGCGTTCTTGGATGGCCTTGAGGGCGGTGGAGCTACCCTCCATCTGGTGGCTCAAGAAAACCCAGTGCTTGGAATTTGAGCCATCCCAGGAGTCATTAATCCACCAAGGATATGGCTGTACAAGTAACCATTGGTGAAATCTGGGTTTGTTCAATAGTAGATAAAACCCTTGGCTGAAACAGCTAGAAATGCACCAATGAATGTCCCCTTCTTGACCTTCTTCCTCCCTTTTTTGATGACAGCTCTTCCTTGCATGCCAAAATTGTTGAAAGCTATTGATAGCTTATAATATGAGACAAACATGATGTCATCAGACAAACTTGTCAGGCATTTGACCAGGATGGATTCAATTGCCTGATCATATGGGGAATCCTCAGTTCCATCCCATTGGTTGCCAGAAAAATTGGTAAGAACCCGTATTGAAGCCACCTTCCCATAAATCCAGAGCTGCACCATGCGCTCAGACACCCAAATGCCGTGGTGCGCAAGTTGCTTTCAGACCTGGGTCAAGGGAATCTTGGGGTCCCGCTGCAGAGGTCAAGCATAATTGGGTACGCCTCAGTGATTTGTGACTTGGGGGCCTTCTTGGGCTTCTTGGCTATCCCAATCAGATTCCCCTTGTTCATTAGGTTGTTGAACTCCCACATTACAGTGGCTTGGGTAAATTGCAATTGGGTTACAATCTGTTCCCAGGACAGACCCTGCAGATTCAGTGCCACAATTTCTTGGAGAATTTGGGCAGTGATGATTTGTTGCTTGGGGCGCTGGGCCATGGGAGCTGAAGCCTGATTGGCTGAGGGGAGACAGGTTGGCTGGTGGCAGGAAGTTGTTCTAAATCAAGGTTGCCATCCTGATTGATTGGTTGACGGGCAGCTTGTGTGGGGGTGGGTAGGTGAGCGCGGGCAGAGCTAGATGAAAAGTGACTCTTGAAAAAGTCAAAGCTATATGGGTTGGGGGCCAGGTACAGGTCAGCTTCCTTGTTACCCGCCTCAAAGGCTTGGGTGTAAATGGGTGCCTCCACATTCTGAGCCTCGCCTCTATTGAAGCTGGCTTGGCTGCTGGCGCCGTTGAAGATGTTGTTGAAAACCATCTTGAAACAAAACCTAGGATAAAATCACTAAAAGTAGAAATTTTAAAATTTAATGGTTTATTTTTATTGTAATCTTGAGTCCACATTTGGAAGGTTCTCAAAATCATTTCATACAAATCAGGAGCCATGAAAATGAATAAAATGCCTATGTTCCTAAATTGGATAGCTGTTGATTGGCTGTTAAATTGATAGTTTTCTATTTTAGGCTGCTCATACTACACATCTTGTGTGACTTCATTTCATTTTGTGCTTGTGTAATCTTGCTTCTAGATTGCTCAAATTTTGTTTCATTTTAGTCCTTCTGTTGATGCCTCATATGAATCCTGATTGGATTATAATATACCCCAAACAGCATCCACCCATTTCACTTATTGCGTCAGTTCATTTTGTTTGTGAGTTTTGAACTACACTGCTTGATGTTTGATATAATTTCATATAATGGGCTAGTGAAATTTTGTTTTTTGTTTGACAGTTCAATTATTAACTGAATTTTTTAAATTAATTGAATCCTGAATCTCACGTGACTTGGATTTTGTTTAAATCTGAAATCATGTTTTTTAACTCTGAGGTATTTTTGATTATCACCATAGCTTTTAAAACTACTGTATGCATGTGAGGGATTGAATGTGAGGATGAGCCAAATTGAGCTTTTGGCTTAACAATCGACTTTATATTTAAATATTACAGAAAAATCAATTCGGTCAAATCCCTTATGGCTTGAGCCCACTTGAGGTGATATTACATCCAGACAGACAGACTCACTTTTATATATTAATACTTGGAATGGGCAAATTTATTTTAAATAAATAAAATTTGAATTAAAGTTCAAGAGAGCCTTTTAAATAAGAAATTTAATTGAGCAGTTGATAAGTAATCCCGGCCTAAAAATCCAAATAAAATACATTGTATATATCTTAAATAACTGTCCTTGGACGTGGAACCATCTAGTATCTAATAAATGCAAGGGGTTTGAAGTCCTTGATTGCTTCGAAATACTGTGATTCAGATTATCTGAACCTTATAATTAACTAGTATTGACGGTCTCCACTCTTTATGAGTTCCCCATCCACCTGTCATGCCATGCCAGGTAATTATATCCCCCTTCCTGCAGTGAAACATATCTTGCTGCATCTCGCATACTTCCTTTTTATTGGCCATGTACCAGAATCCAATCCCTGTCCATGACCTAACTCAGTACCCGAAAAGTCTTAACCACAATCCCAAAGCTACTGAATAAGCTATATCACTTTCCCTTGATAAAGACAGATTTTTATTAGTTCACGCTTCTATTTTGAAGTACGCTGCTGTGATTCTATTACCCAGATGTACAAGTTTTGACACTTCCTCAGTCGAAGTGTTCAATAGTTGTTTGATTTAAAAAAATATAGTCTTTAATGAATAACGTTGTTTCGATTGAGATTGAGGTGATTGTGCGACTCAATGGTAATTTTGTCCGGGTTCCCAAGCCATTTAAATGTTAAAGTTTCATATCTGGGTACCACTTCAATCCCGACGCTGTTTATTCTAGGAACAGAAATCTGATAATATAAGTTTTATTTTAATTATTTTAAAATTTAAGAAAGCGGATATGATGTCATAATGATGTATTTCTGTTCCCAGAAAAAACGGCGTCGGAAATGAAGTGGTACCCAGATATGAGCCTAGTTTGATTCTTGGAGGAATTGATGATTATTAATCTAATGTGTATCCAGCCAATCATTTAATTGAATCTCAATATTTAGACTAGTTTTCAATAGATTTTTATTGACATAAACTTGTTTTTCTATGTGCCTTTTAATTTGCTTAAAAGATATCTGTACTATTATCCATGCCATTGTTAAGAAGATTTTACTTAGTGTTAAGTAAAATAAGAGGTTTGAAGTCGAGAGCAACTATAAAGAGACCAGGGTGAATGAACAAAAAGTATGATCTTCTCACTGCTCCTAACAAGTCTAGTATCCAGCGCTACAGTTCCCAACTGCATTACCTCAGCAGGAGATAGATTTATCCCCATGCTTGTCCAGTTGGAAGCTCCAACTGAAGTAATAAACGAAATCCATCACATGGAGTTACCGAGTGACAGGAAAGCACAAGAACTGGTTGCTCGCTTGCAGAAGTTTTCCAAAGCCTCCCAGAAAGAACTTGTAGATCATCTCAATGAACTCAAACAGCAAGGATCTGTAAAGGACTATCGCTCGTATTACATTTCAAATACAATTGCAGTTGATGCTGCCAAGGAGAGCATCTCAGATATTGCCAACTTCAAAGGCGTCAAGGAAATTGGATGCAACTATGTTCCCAAGTCTCGTAAAAAAAGAAGCACACCTAATATCCAAAGCTCACATCTTTCTTTTGAGTACCCCGAGTATGGAACCAACAAAGACCCAGATCTCAAACTACATCCTTCTTTTTATAGCCCAGGAATCCACCAAGTGAAGGTCCCTGAAATTGAAGACAAAATCTTTAAGAAGGCAGCGTCTCTTGTCATTGGCATCATTGACTCAGGCTTTGACTTTGCTCACCAGGCGCTAGTTGAAAACTACAAGGGAAGCAAAGGAAACCATTTTGACCACAACTACACTTTCTTTGATGGCACCAGAACACTTGATGAAATAACTCCCAGGAATGACGATGAGGTGGGGCATGGTACAGGTGTGATATCTGTAGCAGTTGGGAAAAAGCCGCTGGGGATCTCGCCCCAGTCAAAATGGATCGGCTGTAAAGCATTTGTCGGTACATCTGCCCCAACCGAGAATTATCTCCGCTGCCAGCAGTTTCTTCTTGCCCCAACCAACCTCAATGGAGAATCCCCCAATGCTTTGCTTAGGCCTCACGTGATTGAAAATGCTTGGGGGTGTGGAGAGGAGGAAAACTGCCTCAATACTCCTTTTAAGTACACCAGCCACGCCCATCATGTCGCTGGGATATTCAACGTGGCAGCAGCTGGAAATTTTGGGAAAACAACATGCGGGACACTGTCATTCCCTCCACCAGAGAATATACACCCGTTTGTTGTGGCAGGATTGGAGTGGAATTCAACTTTGGGCGCTGAATGGAGCTCAGTTGGTCCAAGTAAGTTTAGAAAGAATGCCATTGATGTAGCAGCCCCAGGGCAATATGTCCTGGTTGCAAAGCCCAACACTGAGTATATTTATAATAGTGGCACCTCTTTCTCATCACCCCATGTTGCGGGAGGGGCACTTCTGGTCATGGCAGCGTGTCCTCACCTCCAACGAGATCCCGAAGGATTGGCAAGGGTATTAAGAAATTCCGCAACCCCTCTATATTCAAACTTGACCTGTGGGGGCGATACCGCAAAAAAAGTTCCCAATAACGAGTTTGGATATGGCTTAGTGAATATCAAAGAAGCCATCACACAGTGTAAACCCAAGAATGCATGAAATCCAAGAGAGATTAAAGTGTTTTACCAATTCTGCCTTTTTGGCAAATAACCTATTTTCAAGCTTCAACAGTATTTTCATTTTTAATTCAAACAAACTCCCTTTATACTTGGAAAATAAGCATAACAATATACAAGCTTCTAGAGAAACACATGGTCAACAAAGGCAAAGGTGTAACCAAAACCAGCATTGTACATTTTGATAACTCAGTGAAAAAATGTAAAAGCAAAAATTAACTTTAAAAATGAAATTAAGCACTAACCATCCTGAATCCAATATGTTGATGATCAATATAAATAGTATTCATATTATCTATAACAACTTAAAATAAAATAATAAATGATTATAGACTTAACTAGTCAAATATATTATTTCTAGTTGACTAATTTCATAACTGTGCTGTATCAGCAGAGTTACAAGGGGAAAACTAGAAACTAGATTACATCTTTGAGTGCTATATGGGATCATATAGTTTAGGTGAATCCTTTAGGAGGAACAAAGTACCCGCCTGTCAATTTCTTGGATGTTTAGGGGTGGTTCAATCCTACTAATGAGCTAGGCACTAAGTTAAGTTTATTCTGAATTTGGATTATTGGCAGTTTGTGTTCACCTGTTTAGCAAATCAAGCTGACTTCTTCTTTTGGTTGCTTGCACCAGGGTAGTTGAATCAAGGGGAAATAGGTCTTTTGTGTGAAGCTTTGCCCAGGGGTTGACCCTGAAGTTTTGATATTCCCCTTGCTGAGAGTTGACCTCCTCAGGTGGATTGTTGTCAGGTAGGTTGTCTGAGATGCAGGCCCTTTACTCTACCAGCTGTTGCTCAGTTGAGGATAGTACAGCTTTTTGCTGCTTTTGTCTTGAATTACATGGTCAGAGCCATTTATGATTTAAGGTCTTATACTGCTTTCATTTACCCATTTCTTGGACTAGGTAAATATTGTTATCTTTTACTTTCAGCATAATGGTGGTACCCACTTTTTTGGGTTGTAGTTTGCTCTTGTTTTTCAGGGCCCAGAATGCCCTGGACAATCAACTAGCTTTCCTAGAGACAAAGCAACCCACAGCATGGGAAACCTTACCAACTGCCTTCCAGAGGGAAAACCCCTCTTTCTAAATAATGAATGGCCTGGGATTTGAGAGGCCCACAAGCCTCAAATCCCTGGCATCAAATATAATAGCAAATTCAGGGCCATTTACTATTGGGAAATGGTACATCAGGAGGGCAATTGTTTGATTGCACATTTGGGTGCTTGATTGCTTGTGGGATCTATTAATAGCTGTGGCACCTTGGCTTACTGCAGCTCAACCAAGATTCCTGATATACCAGCCAATGTCCATTCATCCCCAGACTCAAGTGTGCAAATTCCGAGCAAAATCACAAGTATTACTGAAAATGATGCCACCAGAACTCTGGTGGCACAAAAGGCTAATTATTTCCCAGTAAGTATAACTAGTGAGGAGGGGAAGCCTTCTTCACTGTTGACATCATAAAATAAACAACTTTATGCCCAGAAATCATTATCTTCTTTCAGGAATTATCTATTTTTGTTCAAATTTAATTATTATGATAAGGAGCGCCTTTTGGGGAAGCTTCAAATATGGAATTAAGAAAGAGAGAAGTATATTTTATTGGATAATACTTTAGACTTATATAGACTTGACTCTGGTGAGGATTTAGTTGGATTGAACCTAGGGGTTGGTCATGTGCGAGATGGGTTCAAGCCACTGGATACTTGGACAGTCAGGTGATATTGCTTGGTTACCATTCTCGGTATGTCAAACAGTATATTGGAAGGGGACTAAATTGGGCAATGGCTGGATGTTAAGTAGGTTGGCGGTAGCCAGAATGCTTGTACATCTAGACCCTCGACACCCCCCCCTTAAGGGGTTACTCTGGTGCATCAGGAGGGGGCTTCATTTTCACGGCTGCCACCTGATGCTCCTGGAGCTGTTTACTAGTTGAAACCAGTCTGGCCAAGTGTTCTCCTTTACTGAGGCAAAGGCAGGTTCTGTGGTATTACTTGATAAATAGGGTTTTGGCACCTTGGAATTTCACTAGGTAGGTGTTGTGATCTGGTTTGTACTTGACAATTCTTCCTGGTCCCCAGTGTACCGAGTCTAGTTTCTTTCTGTTGCCAGCTAGAACCCAGATGGGGGAGTCAATGGGAAGTGGTTCCTCTGTGGAGGTTACCTTTTGTGTTTTGAGCCTGTGTATTTCTGCTATTTTAGCTTTGAGGTGGATGTGTTATAGATTTGGTGCTTGTTCTACTGTGGGGGGTTTCTCCAGGGGGATCTTTATGTATGGCTGTTTGTTGTGGGTAATTATTTCTGGTTTGTACCCGTAGATTAGCTCAAATAGTGAATATCCTGTCCCTTGGTTGGTGCAGACTTGGGATACTAGTAATGCATGTTTCACATATAGTGGCCATGTGTCTTTGGCTTTGCCATCCATTATTTTTTCTAGGGTCCTGATAAGGCTGCCATTGAGGCGTTCCACTCTGCCGTTGGCCTGTGGCCTGTATGGAGAGGTTGTGGAGTGTTTACTGTTTTTGGATTTTAAGTTGTTATTTACTACGTGACCTGATAACTCGGTTGCTCCATCAGTTATGATGTAGTCTGGAGTGCCGTAGCCGGCTATGATTGCTTTGTTAATGAAACAGTTGATGGTTTCTGCTTTATGGTCCTTTGTTGCCCAGCAGATGGGCCAGTGTGTGGCAAAGTCAATAGCTACAATTAAGAAGTGTTGTTTTGTTTTTGTTTCTGGGAAGGGGCCCACTACGTCCAGTCCCCAAACCTTGAATGATTTAGGGTCTGGTACTGGGTTGCCCGTTGGGTGAGGAGCCTTTGTACTGGTGTATTTCTTGCACACTGTACACTTTTTCAGAACATCAACTATATCCTGTTTGAGGTTGGGCCATCATACTATCTCTTTTAATGTGAGGTATAGGTTGTTAGCCTTTATATGTCCTAGTAGGTGGTGATGTCTTAGTATGGTGTTAACTCTTTGTGCAAGTGGGATGTACGGAACATGTTTGTCATTAATAATTTGGTATATAGTGCCATTTGATACATGGAAATACTTTTTGTTCCTTACTAATGTATCATGGGTCAGTTGATGTGTTGCGGGGTCTTTCCTTTTGGTTTTATACTCAGTGTTGTACAGGTTTGGCCAGTTGGGGTCCAGGTGGTCAGGGTGATCCTATCTAGGCTGGCATAGTCTAGAGAGAGCATCAGCTGTGACCAGCACTATCCCCTTTTTGTATTAGATGTCCAAATTAAGCTGTTCCAGCAAGGACATCCTTTTGGCTTGTTGCCGTGCGAGTGTGTTCTGAGTTTTGAAATATATTAAGGATTTATGAATGGTTATTACTTGAACGTTTAAATGTCCTTCCAGATAACATCTCCATTTCTTGCATGTGTGGTATATTGCTAGCAATTCCTTATTGTGTATTGGGTATCTCTGCTCAGTATTAGTTAGTTTTCTGCTTTTGTAACATGCTAGCAGGAAGTCTTGCTTCCCTGGCTGGCAGATGCGCAGGACTGCGCCAATGGCAGTGTTGCTGGCATCTGACTTGAGCTTGTAGCACCTGTTATTGTTAGGGTATTACAAGATTGGTGCTTCAATCAAAGCTTGTTTTAATAATGGGAAATTCTTGTCACATTCTGGAGTCCAGATGAATTTCTTTTTGGCATTACCCTTGGTTAAGTTATTGATTGGTATGGTTAGTTTTCTGCAGTCTTTGATGTATTTACTTAGGTAAGCTACCATTCCAAGAAAGCATCTAACTTTTTTAACAGAGGTGGGGCGTTGCATGTTATTAATGGCTTTAATTTTTTCTGGATATGATTTGATGCCACTGTCAGAGACAATGTGGCCCAAGAACAGGAGTTCCTTTTCCATAAATTGGCACTTACTTGGTTTTGCATAAGTTTGTACTTTGCAAGTCAATTGAGTGTCTTGCAGACATGCGTGAGGTGTTCCTCTTTTGTTTTTGAGAATATGATGATATCATAAAGGTAGTATAATGTATTTGAGAGACCGTTTAGCGCTTGGTTCATCATGGTGATAAACGTTGCAAGAGCGTTGGCCATCACAAAGTTCATTACCCTACATTCAAAAGATCCAAATTTTGTACAGAACACAGTTTTTGGTGTATCTTTTTTTTACTTCAACTTGGTTGTAACCTGAGGTGAGGTCAATTTTGGAGAAAAATTTGGCTCCTGAGAGTCTTGCAATCAGATTTGATATAAGTGGAAGGGGATATTTATTCTTTACTGTGCTTGCATTCAGTGCTCTGTAGTCAGTTACTAGACATAGAGTGCCTTCCTTTTTCTTTACAAAGAACACTGCTTCCCCCCATGGGGATTCAGACGGGTGAATGGTTCTTTTGCTAGATTGTCTTCAATATGAGTTTGAGGGTTTTTGTCTCCATGGGGGAGAGTCTGTAGAGGGGTGCTGGTCTAGGCATGGCTTTGCATAGGTTGATGCCATGTTTGACCTCCTGTTTGGGGGATGTCTTGGTGAGTTCTTCCTTGAATACATGGGCGCATTCATTTGGAAGTGCTGCAAGTTCTGGGCATTGAATTTTGGTTGTTTGTATATTATTGAATTTGGTGTACCTCATTATATGGAGGGTACTGTCTTTGGTTAGACATTCTTAGTTGTCTTGATTTATGACTTAGACAAATACTGTGTCTCTTATGATGAGATCAATTGGTTCTTTGAGAATGTTGAAATTGACTCCATTGTGTTTGATGGATATGGTTTTTGTTTTCCAACATACACTGGGATTCACTCAGGTGAACCAGTCCATGCCTGCTGCAATTAATAGTTTATGTTGTTCATGACAAGTCCTTTGATGGATGTTTGAATGCCTTGGAGGTCAATTCTGAAGGGAGTTATTTTTTCTTCAAGTAGAACCTTTGATTTGTCTGCCATTCTGGCGTATTTGAAGTTGAATTTGACAACTGGTATTTTGTACTTGGTTACAAATGGTTTGCTAACCATAGTGTGTTGTGCACCAGAGTCAAATAAAATTTTATGTCTATGTGATTTTTAAATGCATGTGTAGACAAGAAGTTGTGAATGATCTTTAATTTTTATGTTCATAAAAATGGAGGATTGCAGGACATGTGGGATACAATCAGCAAAGTTTGTGCCTTGGTACAGTTTCTTGTCAAGTTGGGGGAAGACAGGGGCACTTAAGACTGTTCCCCCTCCTCTTTTCCCTGTTCTTCTGTTTTGAGACCTTTGAGGTCAGAGAATGTGGGGTCAGATTTATAGCGGGTTGCTATTTCAGCATTGTTTACTTTGGCGGTGTCCTCTTTCTTGGGACAGGAGCGGTTTGCGCTTTGGCTGTGATTGCCATTGTTGCAATTGGAGTTGCTGTTTCTATGATTGGTGTTTTGGCGTTTGTTGCCATTGGAGTTTTCTTTGCCATTGCTGTTTTAGTAGCAATTGCTGTTGCATGCAGCATATTCCATATTTGTGCATTTTTCCGTGTGTTTGGCTTCTACAATGAGCGCAGGCATGGAGGTGTTGGCCTCTGGGAAAATGAGGGCAGCAACAGAGGGTTTCATACTGTTGATGAATGAGGCTCTAGTGTGTATGTTTTCAGCTTGTGCTAGGTTTTGGATTTTACAGTGTATTTCCTCAAATTCATTGGTGTAAGCTGCAATAGTGGTCTTCTGAGGAAGATCACTGAGCTGTATTGCAATGTCTTGGAGTAATTTGGTGACGCAGAAATTGTGGGTGATGTCTGCCTTGAACTCTTCCCAGTTGTCAAGCTGGTCATCAGTTTGTGAGCCAACCCAGGTGGCAAACCAGTTAGCTGCAGCCTTGTACAGGTGCTTGCTGGCTTCCTGGACCCATTTTTTGTGGGGGATGTGGCTGGCGCGGAGTTTGGCAGCTGTGTGATCTAGCCAGTTGATGATGTTTTCTTTGTTTTTACCAAAAAACTTGTTGATACCAATGTATTTGGTGTTGGTCACTTCACCTGTGATAGGTGGTTGTGCGTTTGTTTGTGGTTGTAGAGAGTGACTGTATTAAATTATCTTGGCGCATGCTTTGGGCATGACCAGACCTTTGAATATGGTGCATCCACTAGGTATATTTTTGTCAATGTTGTGGGCGTAGAAGTACGTTTTCCAGGTCTCCTGGGATGTGGCCTGGTTGAGTATGTGAGCAAAGGCGGGCGGGTTTTGGTCAGTCTTTTTCTCTCTCATGGGTGTGGTCAAAAAACTGTAGCTGCCACCAGTGATAAGGAGCGCCTTTTGGGGAAGCTTCAAATATGGAATTAAGAAAGAGAGAGGTATATTTTATTGGATATACTTTAGACTTATATAGACTTGACTGTGGTGGGGATTTAGTTGGATCAAACCTAGGGGTTGGTCATGTGCGGGATGGGTTTGAGCCACTGGATACTTGGACAATCAGGTGATATTGCTTGGTTATCATTCTCGGTATCTTAAACGGCATATTGTAAGGGGACCAAATCAGGTGATGGTTGGATGTTAAGTAGGTTGGCGGTAGCCAGAATGCTTGTACATCCAGACCCTCGGCAATTATGTTTGCATCTATTTGTGAATCCTCTACTCAAGATAAACTTGCCTATCTGTACCCTCTTGGCTATACTCCTGCTACCTCAGTCAATCTACCCGCGCTCTTGACTTGGAGTATTTCCATCCCTATCACCTGGATCTCCCTCCTGGTTGTGCTAAAGAAACCATCCCGCCTACTATGAAGGAGATTCTTATTACTGTAAGGTCTGAAGGCTTGGGGTAGATTATTGTGAGCTAAAGCCTTTAAACCAATGATGTTTATATTTTTCAATTATAAAAAGATAGGCAAGGTTTGCAATAGTAACTGCACTAAGGCTCCTAAAAGCTTATATGAAGTGAAATAAGGTCTAAGGCAATTTATTAAACCTAAGAAAATAAAGTAAAGACCAGTCTTAATGACTGAAAATTTGGCTAAAAAGTCAATTTCTAAGTTTGGGAAATGGCCTGCACTAACAGGAAGATTGAAGCTATCAACAACTAAATTATGAGTACTACTATAAAAGTTGCCTAACTAGTGAAGAATAAAATAAAAGAAATCATGAAAACTAAGAAGGAACTAAGATTGAAATTTGGAAAGAAAAACACAAGCCACAAAATCTAACAAGTACCTTTTTGGGGTGGAAGTCAAACAATCTCAACTTAAGTTGAGACTGGATAAAACAAAAGCTTTTATTCTAGCTTGGATTTGAGGTAACTTAAAGAGGAAAGAAATATTAACCAAAATTGGTTAGGTGGCTTAAACTGATCATAAATCAAGAGCACATGGTTGATGGAAAGTTAAGCTTAAAAGATTAAGCTAACGGTAAAGGGGAAAGAAGGAAACAGCAAATTGTTTGGAAAACTCTTAGTTAGAGCAAGAGAGCAAGCAAGAAGACAGAAAAACAAGATCCAAACTGCTTACGTAAGCAAAGGTGAAAGCAAAAGGTAAGCAGGTTTGGAGTGGTTTAAACTAACCCTAGCGTAAGGGACGCGGTTTGAGAATTGTCCAGAGGCTAAAGGTAACTTTGAAAATAAACTTAACCGTTAATATAGGTTAAATTGAACAGTAGAAGCCAGGAAATGAAAAGGAAAACTGTTTGGGAATAAATTGTTGGTTAAAACCAAAGGATAAGGATTAAAATAATATGAATATTCCTTGAAAGGATACTAGCAGCAGAAATAGAGAAAGGAGACTCCTGACAATTACTCCCCCCTTCCCAATGTGTCTCCTGCTCAGGACTTCAGTAAGTTGGGGTTCGTTTATATCATAGTATTGTGGCTGGCCAACCAGGTTGTGCCCCATACTGGAAGTTGGTGTCCCCTAGCTACTGCAGTCAACTACCTGGTCAGAATCATGCCTATTGTGTAAATGCCCTTTCAGGACCAGCCTGCCTCCCCTGTGGGAGTCCAGCCAGACTCTGGTATGGGCTGTGACAGTACATCAACCATAACCAAACTAGTAACCCTGGGCCCTTATTATTCTTTGATTATAGGGGCAACTTGTATGCTTTTATTTTTGACTTCAGCTTACTACCTAAGACAGTATATGACCAAGAAACAAGAGACAAACAAAATCCAAGAAGGAGCTGTTGCCAAGCCATCCCAGGTCCAGACTGTGACAATCTCCACCTTGAACCAAAATACTGCTACCCCCACAAACTTTCCTGGCCTACCAAAAATGGACTTGGATGGTTTCAGAAAAGGAATGATCATGATAAACGCCCTGTTCTGTGCCCACCCCAAGATCTTCAGAGACAAAGCTCAGAAGGTTATGATGATGGCTGCCCAACTAAAGAATGACGCCAGAGAAACCTTATTGACCATCCTAGAGGAAGACCTGCACTTCATACTCTCCTATGACCAATTCCTGGAGAGAATGAACTCTGCAACCACCGCTGCTGGAGCCAAGATCCAAGCCTACATGGGGCTCATCTTTCTGACCCAATGAAGAGATAATCTGGATATCTACATACAATGGTTCCTACGCCTGGCAGAGGCCGCCAAGATCCCTGACAACATATCATGATTGAATTTCAGAAACGGTCTGAACCCACATCACACCAGCCTGATGAGACACCACCAATGCAACCTTCCCAAAGATAAGCTCCTGGCTATTGCCAGAGGCATGGACTTCAGCCAACTGCAAGGATACCACACTGGTCAGCCCTGGAACAACCAAACCCCTGGCACTAGTAGGCCCTGTCTGAACATGACTCCATAAGAGTACCAACACCACAGCAGAAGTGGGCTATGCTTTTATTGCCACCAGAGTGGCCACTTATACAAGGACTACACTAGCCGCTCTAATGGAACCCAAGGAGCAACCATCTCAGCAGTAAAAAACGCTTCACAATCTTATCCTATCATTGACACTACTTTATGTTATAATGACCATGAGGTGAACACTGTAGCCCTCCTATACAGTGGGAAACCCCTCAACTACATGGAACGTAGCCTAGCTGAGAAACTGGGTGTACCAATCCAGGGAAACTCCCAACTGGTAACCTCTGGCAACAAGACAACAGACCTGTCCCACAAATGCAAGAGTCTGTCTCCCTGAAGTTAAATGGGAAACTTCTGCCCACCAGATTCTATGTCATGGAGAAGCTTCCAAAACCTGTAGTGATAGGCTTTAGATGGTGTGTCATAAAAGTTGCAGCAAAGGGCTGCTAGTTTCTACAAACAGTTAGTCAGTGACCTAATTCTTAATACTATACCTGTTGATGGTATAGTGACAGCCTATGAAGGACAGAAGAATAATAAGGTATATAGACAAAACTGTTATTTATTTAGATAGTATCACACTTATATAGTGTGAGGCGGGGGAATTGCCACCAGAGGCAGAGAGGCACAGACAGAAGGACTTCCCAAATTAAGGAGAGTGGATTGGCACAGCTAAAAGTCCCGTGCAAGAGAACGACTGCTTCCTTGCATCTTTCCTTAAGGAGGTAGATATAAATAACTGTGTTGTTCTATTTATAATTGCAGAAGTAAAGCCTGTGCCTTGTGCACATTCAAAAGGCAAATTGAACACCCGTTTTAGAGGCATTTTAAATGTCTTTATCACTAGTAGAATCAAGATGCAATAGCGCAATTGTTCTGTTGCTCAATTCCTAGATGGACAACTTAATGTCTAATCCATTTAATCTGCGACATGGTGGGTTGACCACCAACTGAACTTAGACTATAAGAATCATCAGGTGACTGTCACTCATGAGAGCCAAACCTTATAGGCCCCATGCTTGAACCCTCTGCAAACCCCAGAGCTAAAAAAATCACCATGGAATCTTGCAAAGCTGAGATCCCAAAATGTTTGAAGCCTTGGGAATCCATCTTCTCAGAAGAAGAAGCCACTACCTTGCCTAAATAGACAGTTTGACCACACCATTAATCTCCCCCAGAAACCCAACCTAAACAGGGACCTGTTTACAGTTGCAACATGAAGGAACAAGTTGCCTTAAGAGAGTACTTGGACAAGATGTTAAAGAAGGGATACATACACATCTCTAAATCTCCTTGTTTGTATCCTCTACTATTTTTTTAAAAGAAGGATATCAACCTACGTCCTTGTGTGAACTACCAGGACCTAAACAGCATCACTATAAAAAACAGATACCCTGTACCCAATGCTGAAGACCTCTCAGACCAGCTTTCAGGAGCCAATATCTTCTCATAGGTTGATCTGAAGGATGCTTTAACCAGATCTGTATCAGGCCTTGCAATTAATGGAAGACTGCCTTCAAGACCAGGCAAGGACTTTACAAATATCTGGTTATGCCATTTGAATTGTGCAATTCACCCAGCACCTTTATAACTATGGTGGACGTGGTCTTGGGAGTACTCAAGGATCAGTGTTGTGTAGCTTACTTAGATGACATTCCCATCTACAGCTGCACCCCTGAAGAACATGTCAAACACCTTCAAGCTGTCCTACAACAAATCAAGGAACACAGACTCTTTGTTAAACTCCAGAAATGTGAATTTTTCCAAGAGGAAGTAGAGTTCTTGGGATAGAATGTGCTGAAAGGAGGATTTTCCATGACACCCAAAAAAAATAGAGGCTGTGGGGTCATGGCCTGAACCTAAGAACCACAAGGAAGTCAGAAGTTTCCTGGGACTGGCAAACTTATGCTGGGAATTCATCTAAAAGTTTTCTTCAATTTGCTTGCCCTTGACCCGCCTCACCTCTGAAAAACACCCTTTTGTGTGGGATGATACCGCCAAGTCAGACTTTGAGTCGCTAAAGAACACCTTTGTTTCTGCCCCTGTCTTAGCAATGTCAGTTAAAAATAAGCCCTTCATTGTGAAAACAAACGCCTCTGACTTTTCATTGAGGGGGTGTTGCTTCAGGAGGGGCATGATAGTAAGCTGCACCCTATAGCTTACTACTCAAGAAAGTTCACTCTGCCTGAGTTGAACTACCCCATCTACAATAAAAAGATGCTTGCTATCATCCAGTCCTTGAAACATTGAAGAAGATACTTTTGTGACGCCAACCACCCTGTGAGAATCATGACCAATCACAAGAACCTGACATACTTCTTCAAACCACAACAACTGAATCAACGACAAGCTAGATGGGCCTTATTTCTAGCAGATTACAACTTATCAATCAGCTACAAGCCTGACAAGATCAACATTGTATCTGATGCCCTAAGCTAAAGAGCAGACCTTTTTCCTAGATCCAAATAGATTGAGGAATTCAATACTAAATCCATACTGTCTCCCAACATGATTGAATTAATGCTCATATTCCTAGGACTAGCCAGTAGAAGAGAATAAATCTAATTTGCCCAGACCTTAGATGAGCACTGCATCTCTATCATGGAAGACTTAAGGAAATATATCAACAGTTGATACTACCAAACAGGTTACTCCTTACATGAAAACACCATACAACTACAAAAACGCACCTACGTACCAGAAGGCCCACTGCGCTTAGAGATACTGAAGAAATACCACAACTCCCCCATGTCAGGACACCCCAGGTGTACAAAGACTCTCAAAGGAATCCAGAGAATCTACATGTAACCCAGGATGAAGCCAGAGATTGAAGTATACCTCAGTGGTTGTGAGACATGTGGACGTACCAAGCCTAAGCAAGGAAAGCCAGAAGGATTACTACAACCTCTTCAGATTACAGAAGGCCCTTGGAAGTCAGTATCCATGGACTATATTGTGGAGCTACCTAATTCAAAAAGATTTAATTCCATCCTTGTAATTGTCAATTGTTTAATCAAAATGGCTCATTTCATTCCAACAACAACCAAAGTAACTACAAAGAAAACAGCCACCCTATTCAGAAACTGAGTATTCATGAGCCATGGACTCCCACAAGAAGTGGTCTTTGACAGAGGCCCTCAATTCACCTCCAATTTTTGGGCCCAAATCCTAAAAGACTTGGGAATAAAAAGATTGTTGTCTACTGCATATCATACCCAGAGCAACAGGTAGACCAAGAGAGTAAACCAGGTTCTCAAACAGTACTTACAATGCTACGTTAACTCGGAAAAGAACAATTGGGTAACACACCTACCAATGGCTCAGTTTGCGTACAGCAACCAAGACCACAGCTCCACCGGTATGTCCCCCTTCAAAGCCAACTACAGATTCAACCCCACATGGGATGCCCCCCACAAAGGAAGCCAACATCCTAGAAGGACAAGACTGGGTCAGCAACATCCACACATGCCAAAAAGAATGTGCCCAGAACCTGAGAAGAGCGTACAAGTATATAAGGACTTTGCTAATAAAAAACAAAGCCCTGGCCCCCCAATTGAAGTAGGAGACCTTTTCTACCTCAGCGCAAAAAACATCAAGACCACTGCCCCTTGCGCTAGCTTGAGTCCCTAACAAAAAGGTCCTTACAAGGTCTTACAATTCATTGGTACTTTAGCCTACCAACTAGAACTACCTCTGGATGGAAGATTTACAATGTATTCCACCTCTCCCTGTTATCAAAAAAGAAAGGACCTTCTCTCCTGCACCAGATAGTAATAACGACTCCACCACCTATCAAAGTAGGAAGCTTCACAGAACACAAGGTTGAGGCCATCCTGGGACATAAACTCCAATATCAAAACCACATTTCCTGTTCAAATGGAAAGGGTATCAAAATGAAGAGAATATTTGGGAGCCAGAATCCAACCTGTAGAATGCTACCACTTTGATGAAGGAATACAAGTCTCTGAATAAAGAGTTGTGCTCTGCAAGCTTGACTATGGTAGGGGATGATGTCAGGGCCCAGAATGCCCTGGACAATCAACTAGCCTTCCTAGAGACAAAGCAATCCACAGCATGGGAAACTTTACCAACTGCCTTCCAGAGGGAAAACCCCCCTTTCAAACCACAAATGGCCTGGGATTTGAGAGACTCACAAGCCTCAAATCCCTGGCATCAAATTTAATAGCAAATTTGGGGCCATTTACTATCGGGAAATAGTAAATTGGGAGGGCAATTGTTTGATTGCACATTTGGGTGCTTGATTGCTTGCGGAATCTATTAATAGCTGTGGCACCTTGAATTGCTGCAGCCCAACCAAGGTTCCTGTTATATCAGCCAATGCCCATCCATTCCCAGGCTCAAGTGCGCAAATTCTGGGCAAAATTGCAAGTATTACTGAAAATGATGCCACCACATCTCTGGTGGCACAAAAGGCTACACATTCACCAGTAAGTATAAGTAGTGATGAGGAGAAGCCCTCCTCACTATTGACATCTTAAATAAAACAATTTTATGCCCAGAAAGCATTATCTTCTTGCAGAAATTATCTATTTTTGCTCAAATTTAATTATTCTGTTTGCATCTATTTGTGAATCTACTACCCAATATAACTGCACCTATCTGTTCCCTTCTGGTTCTGCTCCTGTTACTTTGGTTAAGCCACCTTGCACCCTTGACTTGGATTTCTTCTATCCTCATCACCTGGATCTCTCTCCTGGCTACCCTAGAGTGACCACTCTGCCTCTCATGAAGGAGATTCCTATTACTCCCCCTGCCCAATGTGCCCCCTTCCCAGGACTTCAGAAGTTAGGGTTTGTTTATATCACAGTATTAGGGCTGGTCAATCAGGTTTTGCCCCATATTGGAAGTTGGCGTCACCTAGCTACAGAAGTGAATTACCTGGTTAGAATAGCACCACTTGTGTATATGGCCTTTCAGGCCTGGCCTGCCTCCCCTGTGGGACCAGCAAGACTCTGGTATGGGCTGTGACTTTGTCACCTGCTTTGTTTCTTTCCTTGAGGGAGAATGTTGTTCTTTGTAGCCACTTGTCTTCACAAGCCTTTTGGTTGTGATTGGTGAGGCAGACATCTGGGTTGTCTCTGGGTGGTACCTTCTTGGGTATCTCCAGCTTAGGCCCTGTCAGGGCTTTATCATATCAGGCTGGGTGATGTAGAATGATTCAAAATAAAATTTTCCCTGTGAATCTGTTCATTTGGGTACTGTGAGAATTGGGGAGCAGGTTAAGAGAAAATAAAACCAAGCTCTCAACCACAATAAAATTGCGGTTTCAGCAACAACCAAAAGGTTGTTGTCAACAATTCCTGGGAGGCCAAGGGGGGAAGGAATCAACTGAACACCAAAAGCAACAGAAAAACCCAAATGGCCGGATTAGACTAACAAATTTTGAAATTTATTAGAGTAGAGAATGATGAAGCAAGCTATTTTACAACTCTTGCATTCATTTAAAGGAAGGGGATGTAATTTAGATGGGAAGTTGAACGTCCAAATCTGATTGACCAATGATATGAGGGAATATGGATGCGTCTCTTGAGGCAGGAAAATCTGTAAAAATCCAAATGGACAAAATCAAAGGGAAAACTGACTCAACTAAAAATTGAGGAACCTGTCTTGAATGCAATTACCACTGCTCCTGGCTGCTCTTGCACATGATATTTAACCAGAGGTGTCTCTTGGGTGGGTTAGGTGGGGGTATTTTTGAACTAATTCTGCAATTAATAGTGTGAGGTTCTTTCTTGGGTTTTTTCAGTAAATCTTTGGAAAATATACAGGCGTAAGTTGGCAGAAATCCCCAAGCATTTGGTGAGGATTGAAGTAGAGGCCCAAGGGGGAGGCGTAACTTTATAGGTATGGCATACAAGGAGGGCTTTAAGTACTGTAAATTCAGAACCTGAACGTAAAAATGCGGGATTGTCAAATCCTTGGTCCAAATTTCGAATCACTTTTGCGGGCAACTCAGCTGAGTGAAAAATAAAATATTTAATAAAATCAAACATTTAATTTGACTTTTTTTGATTTATTTAAATTGGCAAATTTTGAATCTCTTGAGCAGATAACTCAACTAACAAAAGACAAAACCCAGCAAACAAATGTGGGATACATGAATCAGAAATGCAGGATTCTAATGTACAATTTGAGATTTCCTGTATTTCAAACAAATCATAGACATCATGTAAAACTTAACAAATCTGAAATTGCGGGATTGTCAAATCCAAGAACCAAGTTTCAAATCATAATTGCAAGGAATTTGAAATAAATATAATTTATGGGTGTCTCAAAAAGGATGCTAAAGGATCTAGAGTGGATTTGTGCTGATTCTTTTAGGAATCATAGGCATTCTCAAAAATCACCCTATTCCAATTTAGGACGGCTAAAATTTAGATCATAATATTCACAAAATTAACATATATAACAATAAAATTGACTAAAATATACATTCCTCTTCTTGAGTTTAAAATTTTAATAAAAATTTATTATGTCTTCTTTCAATAACAACCAAGTCAACAAGCTGTTCCCTGGCCTTGACAAAATTATGCAGGGCTACACTGGGTCTCTTAACGGTGAAGCCTCTGTCTATGGCCACTCCCAACCTGCAGGCCCCTCTGCAAGCACTACCCAGGAGTGTGTTCTTTCTCCTGCGTCCTCAAGCATGGCCCTGTTTGCCCATCACGCACAGGCAGCTGCTAACCCAAATCCCTTATCAGCAATGGCATCCAGAACCAGCCATTTTAGCCATGGGGTCACCCAGAGAGCCCAGGACCCCAAAACAGCCAATCAGATGGCATTGACCAGTTCCCATGATGAACACATCCCTCCCCCAGCCAATCAGCCTGCAAGACGCAGAAGAAAACTAATCACTCAGGAGATTGTTCTTAAAATGGTTGAAAAGCAAGGGAAGCTTATGTCCCTTGGGGAAATTGCAGCCGCAATGGGGTTTGCAAAGTCTACTGTGGCTGCAACCCTGCAAGCCCACGCCAACTGTGGCCCCCCTACCAAGAAGACCCCAACTGGTGCCCGTACTTCGACCAAAGGTGACACAGCCCATCCCCTTATGATGGCCATTATGGAACGTGACCCGTGGATGCCCCTGGTCCAGGTACGTCTCCAGTTGGGACTCCACAGCATCTTCACCAACAAAAGAACGGTGAATTTGTGGATGCACAGAGTTGTGGTTGCTGCTAGAATCTTGTCCAATCAAGTTCTCAGTGGCCCCATTTTGGTGGACACTGACCCCTACAATTCAACTATTATTAATTTTATCAAAGGAAGGGCAATGAGGGCCTGTAATGACGTAATCTTCCTGTTGTATGCTAAGATATCTGCAAGTATCCAAGACTTTGGAGAGAAGTGTATCCAGTCTGACGTGTACAAGCGCGGCCCAATATTGTATTGGTTTGTTGGGGTTTTATTGGCAGTTTCCCCATTGGGCGTCAATTATTACTCGGCAATATCAAACACCGCAGATGGGTATGCCTACCAGACGGAGCTCAAGGCCATGCTGGAGGAGTGGGCCACACAAAACACTGTGCACACAGTTGTACTGAGTGCAGAGATGGAGCAGCAGGAATGGGCTACCCAAGAAATCAGGGCTGCAGGGCATACCTGCTGGTCCTACCCCATCAACTACGCTAACATGCATCTTGCAGATGTATGTCTCTACAATTTTGGTTCTGCCCTCAGGCGCTTAAAGCCTGCCACCTACAACAAACTATGCACCCAAATTGATAAGGGGTATGAGCTTTTCCCTTCCGTGTCTGTCCAGGACTTATTTGATCTCATCATCTTCTATGCAAGTGATAGTGATAAGTCCAGAAAGGACCCCTCGTCTCCTCCCCACGCCAGTCCATCTGTTTTGTCAAGCCAGTATATGTGACAGAAGAAGAATTTGAGCAATTGAAGCAATCAGCTCTTGCTGCCCCTTCCCAGTCAACAAACCCTGCCTCCCCAACCCCCCATCAAGCCACCTGCCTTCCAACCCTGACTCCCAAACCACCACCCATTCCCTCCCCACTATCTCTGATGCCGCCTCTTTCACAGGCGCAGATGAAGGCAATGTTCATTCTGCCCATTCCCTCCCCTTCCTGTCCTTTGATTAGTAAATAAATCTTTTCTTTGTGACAACTTATTAAAATTGATATCTCTCTTTCAATTCATAATTAATAATATTTTCTTTTTACATTATCAACATTTCCCATAATTAATACAATGTTGTACATTTTACAAATAGCTTAAAATTATGAGCATACATATTTTTCATCATCATTAATAAATTAAAGACAATAAACGTAAATATTGGATTAGAATATTGCAATTAGACGTCAACTCTTGATATTTTGATATTATGTGCATAACTCAATGCATTTTGTTTAATAAAATCCATTGTAAACTTGGCCTTTTCCATTATAATTTAATGAAATGGATTGTGTTTATATTAGGGCCATTAACGCTTAGTACAAATATTGAAAATTAGTGCATTTTACAGCCTGTATATTTACCTATTGGTAATAATTCTGTAAACTTTTCAGTTAGATTTTGTGAGGTAATAATAATGTAATGTGTTAATAGATTACTGTTTATTGTCATTAATTGGCTGATTTTCTTTGCTGTGGCAATTGTGCATTTTCTGATATTTACGCACTAGTATCCAATTGGTTGGCTTCACATCCAATTGCACAGGCAATAGGAAAACAAGCTGCCACCCCAAGCACTGGATGTGGTTGGGGTGGCGGCTTGTTTTCCTATTGCCTGTGCGATTGGATGTGAAGCCAACCAATTGGATACTAGTGTGTAAATATCAGAAAATGCACAATTGCCACAGCAAAGAAAATCAGCCAATTAATGACAATAAACAGTAATTTATTAACACATTACATTATTATTACCTCGCAAAATCCAACTAAAAAGTTTATAGAATTATTACCAATAGGTAAATATACAGGCTGTAAAATGCACTAATTATCAATATTTGTACTAAGTGTTAATGGCTCTCTAATATAAACACAGTCCATTTCATTTTAAATTATAATGAAAAAGGCCAAGTTTACAATGGATTTTATTAAACAAAATGCATTGAGTTATGCACATAATATCAAAATATCAAGAGTTGACGTCTAATTGCAATATTCTAATCCAATATTTACATTTATTGTCTTTAATTTATTAATGATGATGAAAAATATGGTACATGTTGAAGATAGTACTATAAAAACCAGTTTTTTGATGGAATTCAAACAAAATGTCAACAATCTATAACTTGATCAACAAATTAGAAGCACACCTGCAAAAGGTTGTTGAAATAGAAAGAAATATCAGGGAAATAGTGACAGGAAAGCTGGGTAACAAGGGCCAGCCACTAATCCAGTCAAAAGAAGATGCTCTGGATAAATTGGGAAATATTATAGATGAAAAGAACAAAGAAGCATTACTTAATCTACAGGGAACAATTTTATCAAGTCTGAAGTTCAACAACACGGCCTACAATTTGTGGGAGTTCTGGCAGGGGGCCAAAGAAAACAATAAGATCAAACTAATTGAAGGAACAGAAATTCAAAAGGAAATCAACACCAATGAAGAGGAAAACAATCAAATGGAAACAGATGAAAATGAAACACAATCAAGAAGCAGAAGCGCTTCAAGAAATACAGAAGCTTTATCAAATGAAAACCAAGAAGAAACACAAGTTGCAAGAAATATAAGAAAAATTAAGCCTAGAAAAATTAATGAAGAGCATCCAACGCTCATGAAGTTTGCCAAAGTGGCGCCTGTGGCTGAGGGGGCCACAGGGGAAACAATTAGTAAGTCTTTTTATGTTTTACTTATATTTATTTTAGTCATCACCAGGAATGGGGATGAGGTTGCGGAAGTGGCGGCTTATACGCCGAGTTGGTTTTACAGGGGTTACCAGTCACTGGTGGCCCCTGTAAAACAAATAAATAAAAACCAAATAAATAAAATAATTCAACAGAATATGAATAATTTTTTTAATATTGAAGCTCAAGATAGGGAATATTCACCACCTGCGGGGTGCTTGCCATGGATAAGGGAAGCATATGAACTAGGATCAAATATCAAAATCAAAGAAATGAATGAAATTTGCGGGGATATCAAACTGAACTTTGATGAATACATATACAAAAGCATTCAAAGATTCCCCTTCACAAACATCAACAAATATGAAAAGAATTTAATAAAAACCAACTTTCAAATAGGAAATGAATATTTGAAATCTGCGATTTTTAATGAAGTTTTTAAGGCACTATCAAATAAAGTTGGGGATGCAGTCCTCGTGAATAATTTTAAACCTTTATTTATTTCATTTGCCAAGGCCTGGGGGGCTGATTCAAGTCAGGCGCCCCCTGGAACCCTCTTCAAGTTCAACCAAACATCCTATATTAATAGGTTAGTTCAAACATTCAAAAAATTATGCATGTTCTTGGAAAAGTATACCTTGCAAAGAATCCACGTTGCGGTATACCTGGGAATCCTCCTCCACTGCATATTAAAAACCAACGTCAAAAAGTTGGAGGATGTACCTATTCAAATGGATATTTGCTGCGTAGCCCTTGACCGCCAGAAGACACCACGGGGATACAGGACAGTTGAGCATGTCCTCTATGACTCATTTGCATTGGCAACGCTATACAGGTACTATGTGCCCCCCCAAAAAAACCTACTAGTCAATTTGCTCACCTGCCTGCCTTTTATCAAACAATCAGCAACCACCGGGGTACAGGGCGCCACCCCTCTAGCAATCACATCCAGGGTTGTCCACCACGTACAGAAGAGTATGTGGATCCAATTAGATGCATTAGCTGAAAATTTAATTTTGGGGTATAATTCCCTGGAATAATCACATTCCCTTTGCAGTTAGCATCCCCCAATAAATATTTTCCCCTTGCAAATTAATTTTTTTACTTTTTATATTTTAATACTAAATTTTTTAATATTGTAATATGTACTATTAAAATTTTACTATAAAAATTTTAATATTACATATTTAAATATTAAAAAATTTAGTATCTAAAAGTTAATATTAAAATTTTAATAATACATATTACAATATTAAAATTTTTAATATCAAATATTTTGATATTGAATAAATCACGATTTAATAAAATTGTTATATTTTGATTATTTAAACTTTAATATTTAACTTTTAAGATTTATAATTATAATTTTACTTTTAATATTTTAATTTTAATTTTAAATTTTAGTATGTAAATTATAATATTAATATATCTAAATATATTACAAGACATTAGTTAAAGTTGCAACCACGTCAAATATTAAAAATAAGTTAAAAATGTTTTTATTTATTAGCTTGTCAAGTACAGGTTTATTTATCACATAGATAAACATTGAGAATTGAATTTATCCGCATCATGTGGCCTGCTCCACTATTGTTCTAAACAAATGATTGTTTAGAACTCAAATTACCTTTCCCTTGTAATGTGATTTGGTAAACATATTTGATATACTTGACCTGCGTCCTAAGTACTAATTAGTAAGCAATACATGAAAATCATTGGTGGTTGTGTTGTGTGGCTATAGTGGCACTGAAATAACAAGGATCAGATGATGACATGCAAGGTCCAATTTGTGGCTTAAAAAAGCCAAAGTACCATCAACGATTCACAATTATTTAAATAAACTAATTTATTTCTATCTTTTTTTAATTTATTCATTTGTTAGCGCAAAAGCCAATAATAATATTCAGTGCATTATAATAAAAATATTTGTCCTCATACCTAGTATAATTAATTTTACTTACCTTTTCTATGTATTCTTAAATGTCTATAATACATTCAAACGTCACATTATTATATATAAATAATAATTATTGAGTCCTAATAAAAACAAACTAAATAAAATTAAAACTAAATAAATAAAACCCAGAGCGCCCATTTATCTGATTGGCTCGGAGGCCAGGGCTTTTGGGAGGAAGGATTCTGAGTGCTCATAGAAAGCTGCCACCACATCGGGTGGCATTGCAAATTGGCTGATCTTGAGAATGTTGAAGAGATCCTCTGTGTCCTGAGGGAGGCCTTGTTTCACCTTATTCTTGATCCAACCAAACACCTCCTTGATTGGATTCAGAAATGGAGAATAAGGCAGAAGGAAGAGGAGTCTCATTGGGCAGTCTGCAAGGCGGTGGCTGGCAGAATGGCTGTTTTTGTTGATGGGGGGAATTCGGACACAACCAGATCCACTTTGTGGAGCCTGACATTATCAAGCACAACAACGTTGGTTGTGCCGCTGTAATTTATCTGAAGGTACTCCTTGACAGCTCAGAGAAAATTGAGAAAGGTCCTGCTGTTATGGGAGCCTTTAATCATCTGATACTGGTCCAACCTGCGAGGACCAAGAAGCGCAACCATGGAATAGGTCTGGGAACAGACAGCTGCACAATGGGCTACGCCGTCCTTGGACCCCTTCTCAACCCACCCATGCCTAGACCTGAGTGAGGAGGAAAACAACAATTTGTTGATATAGAAGAACTGGACATTCCCAGTCTCCTTTAGTGCCAGATATGTCTTGGCATAAATGCGTTGATCCTTGATGGTCTTTTCACTGTTCCTATTGTACAGAGAAACTCTGAGCACCTTCCACAAGAAGCCCAAATCAACCATTGCTTTGTAAACAAGGGTTTTAGAAACAGAAAGCCCAAACTCTGTGGCAAGCATTGATTGGACAGCAAGTGTGTCCAGGTGGCAATCCTTGGCTACCCACTGCTTGATTGCATCAATATGAACAGGCTGAAGGAGTTTGGGCTGCCGCTTAGCCTTGGTGGATTTGGCAATTTGCCTGGTGTTGCCATACTTGGTGTTGATGTTGGCAATGTATCTGGCTGTGACACCAAATTGGGACGCAATATCCCAAACCGCCATTCCCCCATTCAAGCAGTTGAGGAGAGCTTCACGCTCACTATCTGTCAACCAACGCTGGCCCTTGGCAGGTACCACGGCATCCTGGCTACCAGGCTCAACACAGGGGACAGGGACCTTTGTGTAGAAGGTGGGATCACGCTTGCTTGCAGTGGCGCTGTCAATGGTTGAATACACAATAGGCGCAGATGGTTCCTCAGTGGTGGCCAATGGCTTGTAGGTGGTGTCAAAGACACGGGGGCAGGAAGTAGCAACTCTTGGATCAAGAGTGCGGGGCTGGGTGACAACTGGGTAAACAGTGGAGGTGTAAGTAACCTCAGTGTTCCCGGTGACCCTGGTGTAGGAGACTTTGGTAGCAGGCCTTGAAAGTGGCTTCTGCCTGGGATTCAAGCTGGTAGTTCTGGCTTGGGATGCGGGAGGTGGTTGGCTGGCGCTGACACCTTGGGAGGCCTGTGTATTGGCATGACTCCCCTTGAGTTGGGTTCTGGGTCTGTTCTTGGACCCTCTGGGACGCCCTTGTGGACAGGCTGCCCCGCAGGCTGGTGCAGGAGCGGGTTGAGAATGCAATTGATGGTCCATAAAAATAAAATAAAAAATATATTTTAGATTAAATATGTATTTATTTGGATTTATTGGTTTAGTTGTGGGTAGTTGTTTTCTCTTGATTTAGCCTTGAATAGTAGCAGAGTTTCTATATCTGTGATTTGAAGTGTATAATATTGTATCCTTTCTAGTTTTGGATGATTTTAAAGTTTAATAACTTTTTATGTCTAATTATGGTTATTGAGATTGGATTTTTCATTTGATTTTAGTTGTGGTGGAGCTTCTTTATTTGGGTTGGTGTTTCCTAGTGTGCTTACTGTACATTAAATTTGGATTCCAGTTCCTGCAATTAATATCTGAGTTTACTAGTGGCATTCAAAAGTGATTTGAAATTTGGTTCTTGGATTTGACAATCCCGCAATTTCAAAAAACATAGTAAACTTAATGAAAATGGCTGATGGATTTGAACACTTCAAATCTGATTCCAGTTAATTCATTTTGTCCATTGAAAATATGCAGTTCGACTTGAACTTTGCAAAGTGTCTATGAGTTCCTGCATTTTCAAATATTCAAATAAATACTCAAAAAAATCAATTTAATTAAAAAAAGGCCATCCTGCAAAAGTGATTCAAAATTTGGACCAAGGATTTGACAATCCCGCATTTTTACGTTCAGGTTCTGAATTTACAGTAACTGATTTGGTCAATCTTTGGACACTCATCAGTGAGTTTGGCAGGGGCTTGTACCAGAAATCCATTTAGCTGCTCTAATCTCACATTTTCCTGGGGATAGTGTCACATATATACCTCTGGAAAGTATATAAAATAAAATAAAGTGGGAAATTTAAGAAGTGAATGTTACTTTATTGATACAAGTTTAGAGTATTATATAGCATCATGAGAAGCCACATGTTGTCCATTTACATCATGATAGTCATGGGGCTTTTTCAAGTAGTGTTCTTCTTAGGACTTTAAAGGGTTGATCCCTGTATTAGATAGGCAATTGATAAGAGTGCCACCTACTCAATGCTTAGTTGGGGAATCACTCAGGAATGGGTTTCCTAAGAGAGAGTAATTGTAGATGCTGCAACTCTATTGATATTTTTAGGCTGGGTTGATCTTGTCCATCCTCCCAGCTGTGATAATTCTGTGCTATTTCATCCAAAAAGATCCCTTGATCTTTGGGCCCAACTTTGGCAGGGTTATAATTTCTGTATAAAGCTTATCATCAAACAATTTATACCAAGTATTGCCATGTTGAACCTTTATCATTGCATGTTTGATATGCTGGGCTTTATTAATCAACCTTTACTGAACTAACCATATTTATAACATTATAGAGGTAATGGAGTTATACATTAAGCTTATGTGAAGTGTTTTTGAATGCTTTAAGAAATTTCAAAATGATTAAAAATATACAATCCGGGATATTGCCCTTGGTCTTTTTATTTGTGTTGTTTAAAGCATGGTTATTGTCAGGATACCAAGAGTACCGTGGAGCTCCAGCAGGTGAGGGAGGAGTCAAAGCAGGTACTGGCATGGCCCACCAAATGATGGGACCTAACTTTACCAGGTAGGAAAGGGCCTTCCCAGCCACAGCCCAAGGCCCAGCTGCTGGCAAGGCAAAGTCAATCAATCCTGTGAGCGCCAGGTAAAGCATTTCCAGGAATTGACTACTCTGGCCAGTGGCATCAGAAGTGGATGGGGTTGAGACGGTTGGTTTGGGTGTTGGGGGTGGTTCCATGGGGACCAGGTAGGAAGCAGGATTGTTGTACTTCCCATTGAAGATCAAAGGGTATATGGTGATTGCTTTGCTGTCACAGACAATTTGGTAGGGCTCCTGGGGTGAGTTTGGGCGGGTGTACCACTGCAAGTCTTCCAAGGTCCAGGGTTTGTGATCAGGATTTGGGGGATATTCAGTGAAATGCACAGGGCCAAATGGTGCGTTGGGTGGACGTTAGTAGTCAAAGGCTTTAGTTTTGTCAACTGGAGACTGGCTATCTATCCCAGTGGATGGGTACTAACGCTTGAGTGTATGCAGATGGAAGAGTATCAAAAATATTGTCAAGGATCTGGATGTACAAGTATTCTGGCTACTGCCATCCCACTTAACATCCAGTCATTGCCCAATTTGGTGCCTTTCCAATATACCATTTGACACACTTGAAATGGCAACAAACCAATATCACATGACTGTCCAGGTATCCAACAACTCGAACCCATCCCACACATGACCAGCCCCTAGGTTTGATCTAACTAAAATCTCCGCCACAGCTAAAGCTATATAAGTCTATAGGATTATCCAATAAAATATACTTCTTCACTTCTTAATTCTATATTTGAAGCTTCCCCAAAAGGCGCTCCTTATCAAGGGTAGCAGCTATGGGTTTTGACCACACCAATGAAAGAGAAAATGACTGAACAGAACCCACCCACCTTTGCTCACATACTCAACCAGGCCATATCCCAGGAGACCTGTAAAACGTACTTCTGCGCCCACAACATCGATGAGTATATTCCTGGTGGATGCACCATATTTGAAGGACTGGTCATTCCCAAAGCATGCGCCAAGATAATTCAATACAGTCACTCTCTACAACCACAAACAAACATACAACTGCCTATCACAGGTGAAGTTATTAACACCAAGTACATTGGTATCAGCAAGTTATTTGGTAAAAACAAGGAAAACATCATCAACTGGCTAGACTACTCAGCTGCAAAACTCTGCGCCAGCCACATCCCCCACAAAAAATGGGTCCAGGAAGCCAGCAAGCGCCTTTACAAGGCCGCAGCTAACTGGTTTACCACCTGGGTTGGCTCACAAACTGACAACCAGCTTGACAACTGGGAAGAGTTCAAAGTCGGACAACACCCACAGCTTTTGCATCACCAAATCCCTCCAAGACATTGCAATCCAGCTCAGAGACCTTCCTCAGAAAACCGCTATCACAGACTTACGCAAATGAATTTGAGGAAATACACCATAAAATCCAAAGCCCAGCACAAGCTGACAACGTACATACCAGGGGCCTCATTCATCAACAAAATGAAACCCTCTGTTGCTGCCCTCATCTTCCCAGAGGCTAATACCACCATGCCTGCGCTCATTGCAGAAGCCAAGCGCGCAGAAAAATGCGCAAACATGGAATATGCTGCACGTAACGGCAATTACTCCTCAAACAGCAATGGCAGAGAAACCTCCAATGGCAACAAACGCCAGAATACCAATCATAGCAACAGTAACTCCAATTGTAATAATGGCAACTGCAGCCAAAGCGCAAACTGCTCCCGTCCCAAGAAAGAGGACACCTCCAAAGTTAACAATGCCAAAATAGCAACCCACTATGAATCTGACCCCACATTCTCTGACCTCAAAGGACTCAAAACAGAGGAACAGGGAAAAGAGGAAGGGGAACAGGCTTAAGTGTCCCTGTCTCCCCTTAACACGACAAGAAAAAGTACCAAGGCACAAACTTTGCTGCTTGCATCCCACGTGTCCTGCAATCCTCTATTTTTATGAACTTAAAAATTAAAGATTACTCACAACTTCTTGTCTACCCATGCACTTACAAATCTCATACACATAAAATTTTATTTGACTCTGGTGCACAACACACCATGGTTAGCAAACCATTTGTAACCAGATACAAAATACCAGTTGTCAAATCCAACTTCAAAAATACCAGGATGGCAGACAAATCAAAGGTTCTACTTGAAGGCAAAACAATTCCCTTCAGAATTGACCTCCAGGGCATACAAACGTCCATCAAAGGACTTTTCATGAACAATATAAACTACAGCATTGTAGCAGGCATGGACTGGTTCACCTGAGTGAATCCCAGTGTATGTTGGAAAACAAAGACCATGACCATAAAACACAATGGAGTCAATTTCAACATTCTCAAAGAACCTAACAATCTCATCCTAAGAGACACAGTATTTGTCCAAGTCATAAATCAAGACAACTCAGAAAATCTAACCAAAGACAGTACCCTCCATCATAATGAGGTACACCAAATTCAATAACATACAAACACAAAAAATCCAATGCCCAGAACTTGCAGCACTTCTAAACAAATACGCCCATGTATTCAAGGAAGAACTCACAGAGTTACCCCCCAAGCGGGAGGTAAAGCATGGCATCAACCTATGCAAAGCCATGCCTAGACCAGCACCCCTATACAGACTCTCCCTCATGGAGACCCAAAGACTTAAAGCCCACATTGAGGACAATATAGCCAAAGGATTCATTTGCCTGTCTGAATCCCTGTGGGGGCAGCAGTTTTCTTTGTAAAGAAAAAGATGATCTTTTTGCCTAGTTACTGACTACAGAGCACTAAACACAAGTACAGTAAAAAATAAATACCCCCTTCCCCTCATAGAAGACCTATTTGCAAGGCTCTCTGGAGCAAATATTTTCTCAAAGATTGACCTCACATCTGGTTATAATCAAGTCAAAGTAAAAGAGAAAGACATACCAAAGACCGCGTTCTGCACGCAATTTGGGTTGTTTGAATGTAAAGTAATGAATTTTTGGGATGACAAATGCCCCTGCAACATTTGTCACCATGATGAACCAGGCGCTAAACAGACTCTCAAACACATTATGCTACCTTGACGACATCATTATATTTTCAAAAACAAAAGAGGAACACCTCACACATGTCTGCAAGACACTCAATTAACTCACAAAGCACAAAATTTACGCAAAGCCTAGTAAGTGCCAATTTATGGAAAAGGAACTCTTGTTCTTGGGCCACATTGTCTCTGACGGTGGCATCAAAGCAGACCCAGAAAAAATTAAAGCCATAAATAACATGCAACGCCCCACCTCCATGAAAAAGTAAGATGCTTTCTTGGAATGGTAGCTTACCTAAGGAAGTATATCAAAGACTGCAGAAAGCTCACTACACCAATCAATGACCTAACCAAAGGTAATGCCAAAAAGAAATTCATCTGGACACCAGAATGTGACAAGGATTTCCAACTATTGAAACAAGCTTTGATTGAAGCACCAATCTTGCAATACCCTAATAACAACGGGTGCTATGAGCTTGAATCAGATGCTAGTGACACCGCCATTGGCGCAGTCCTATGTATCCGCCAGCCAGGGCAGCAAGACTTCCTGCCAGTATGTTACAAAAGAAGAAAATTAACAAACACTGAGCAAAGGTACCCAATACATAATAAGGAATTGCTAGCAATATACCACACATGCAAGAAATGGAGGTGTTATCTAGAAGGACATTTGAATGTCTGAGTACTAACTGACCACAAATCCTTAATCTATTTCAAAACTCAGAACACACTTGCACAGCACCAAGCCAAATGGATGTCCTTGCTTGAACAGCTTAACCTGGACATCCAATACAAAAATGGGGCAGAGCTGGTCACAGCTGATGCTCTCTCTAGGCTATGTCAGCCAAGAGAGGATCACCCTGACCATCTGGACCCTGACTGGCCCAACCTATGCAACACTGTGTACAAGACAAAAGGAAAAGATCCCTCCACACACCAATTAACCCATGATACGCTAGTAAGGAATGAAAAATATTGCCATGTATCAAATGGCACTGTATATCAAATCATCAAGGACAAACACGTTCCCTACATTACACTCACACAAAGAGTTGACACTATACTAAGACACCACCGTCTACTAGGAAACACAAAGGCTAACAACCTATATCTCACATTAAAAGAGATAGTATGGTGGCCCAATATGTAAGCAAGACATAATCAATGTTCTAAAAAAGTGCACTGTGTGAAAAATACGCCAGCACCAAGGCTCTGCAGCCAACAGTTAACCCAGTACCCGACCCTGAACCATTTAAGGTTTGGGGACTGGACGTAGTGGGACCCTTCCCAGAAACCAAGACAAATCAACATTTCCTAATTGTAGCCATTGACTTTGCTACACACTGGCCTATCTGCTGGGCAACAAAGGACCACAAAGCAGAAACAATAAACTGATTCATTAACAAGGCAATCATAGCGGACTATGGCACTCCAGACTACATCATAACTGGATGGAGCAAAAAAGTTATCAGGCCACGTAGTAAACAACAACCTAAAAACCAAAGAACAGTCAAACACTCCACAGCCTCTCCATAAAGGCCACAGGCCAACAGCAGAGTTGAACGCCTGAACAGCAGCCTTATCAGAACCCTCAAAAAATAATGGATGGCAAAGCCAAAGACACATGGCCACTCTACGTGAAACATACATTATTAGTATCCTGGGTTTGCACCAATCAAGGGACAGGCTACTCACTGTTCAAACTAACATACTGGTACAAACCAGAAATAGTCACCCACAATAACCAACTGTATGTGAAGATTCCCCTGGGGAAACCTCCCACAGTAGAACAAACACCAGCTCTACAACACATACACCTCAAAGCCAAACTAGCAGAAATAAAAAGGCTCAAAACCCAAAAAGTAACCTTGACAGAGGACCCACTCCCCATCAACTCTCCTGTCTGGGTCCTAGCTGGGAAAAGGAAGAAGCTAGACTCAGTACACAGAGGACCAGGAAGAGTCATCAAATACCAACCAGACAGGAACACCTACCTGGTTAAGTTCCAGGGTGCCAAAGAGCCCATTACCAAGAAGTACCGCAGATCTTGCCTCTGCGCCTCAGCAATAGAGAACACTTGACCTGGTTGGTGCCAACTAGCAAACAACTCCAGGAACATCAGACAGCAGCCGTCAAGACAAAGCCCCCTCCTGATGTACCCAGAGTAACCCCTTAAGGGAGGGGTGTTGAGGATCTGGATGTACAAGTATTCTGGCTATCTACCGTCCCACTTAACATCCAGTTATCGCCCAATTTTGGTGCCTTTTCAATATACCATTTGACATACCAGAAATGGCAATAAACCAATATCACATGACTGTCCAGGTATCCAGCGACTTGAACCCATCCCGCACATGACCAGCCCCTAGGTTTAATCTAACTAAAATCTCTGCCACAGCTAAAGCTATATAAGTCTAAAGCATTATTCAATAAAATATACTTCTTCTCTTCCTTAATTCCATATTCAAAGCTTTCCCAAAAGGCGCTTCTTATCAATAGGTATGGAAATAGATTGGTGAACCAAAGGTTCATAACAACTTTATTTAGTAAGGGTGACAATACAGAACTTTTTCAAGTGCTTCTGATTTATATACTTAATCACATCCAGAAGCTTCTGGGCATTCTTCTGGTGCTATCTGTGTGGCAAGGCTTGGCATCTCAGGTTCTGCTATTTGGTTGGCTGCTTTATGGTCATTTTTGGGGGTTTCAGGAACAGCTGTTTGGCTTTTTGGTGGTCCATCTTGGCTTGGCTGGGCATTGGTTCTAGCAGGTTTGGCTTCTGGGGTCATGGGGTTTTTACCAATTTGATCACCATTTTTGGACTGGCTTGACAGGCTTTCCTGAGTCCAAAGAACTTGATTAAAAAGGGGTCCCCAACTGGGGACCCCAAATTACTTAATGGAGGGTGAGCTTGATCTGGGTTTACTGGGCAGCTAAAAATAGCCTGCCCAGGCCCAGCCAAACCCACCCCCCAGGGTGGGAATGATTCCTGCACCTAGATTTGCTTCAAAAAGTAAAAATCCAGGTGCGGGCAAATCTCCTCCACCCGCTAGCCCCGCCTAGTGGCTAGGAGTGGGTTTGATTCCCACTGGGTCCTCAAAACTGTTACTTTTGTAACAGTTATTAATTAAGGAAAAGCAAATATTGTTATTCTAAAATGGTGAAGGGGCATGTGGCTTTAGATTAGGATAGGGGCAGGAACAGCAATTGTGTGAACATAGAGTCACAAAACTGTTTTTTGGATGTTTTGGATTGGGTCACAAAACAATCTGGATGGATTTGTGCTACAACTTTTGGAATAGGTCACAAAATATAAAAATAAGTCGGTTTTCAAATATGAAGCAGATGATTTCATTTTGTGCAAGGCACAGGATGTAAAATTAAAACAGTTTTTAAAGACGAGACATATGATATCATTTTGTGCAAGGCACATGATGTAAAATTAGAGCAGGTTCAGTTGTCAGATCTTATTTTTAAACTAAAATTTATTAAAGCTTTATCTGCCATTATCTCACAATGATAGCTTTGATTATACTACAGTTTGCTTTGGATAATTATAGTAAATTACTATAATATATATAAATACCTCTTTCAATTGAAAGAAATAGTTTGCATCTTATAATTGGACATAGCACAGAACCACATAAGATTGTGCTTGGTCACATCATGCTTCATGCATATTGTTTTGTGATTTTAGGAGCAGGGCACAAAATATGGCAGTTGAAATTGTGTACTGCTCCCTAAAAACACAAAACAGATCTGCATGAATTGTAATGTGACATGAAGGTCACAGAATGATTTATGCCCAACTGGCAAAGCCACAAAACCAATTGTGACAGGCAAAGCTTGGTCAAAAAACAAATTGTGTAAATTTTGGTGCCCGTCCCGACTCTACTTTAGATGCGCGAAAGCAGACACGCTACTTTTATATAGCTAGGCACTTACTGGACAGACCAGCTAGCCCAAGAATTTCAACTTGGCGCCATTAAACTCGAAGCTGATGGTTTGAATCGCATTCTAGTTCCAAACATCTAAAGTTTAATTTAGTGGGGGCGACTTGATTTTATCGAAATTTTCAAAGTAAATTTCGAAAGGTAATCGCTCGATAATCAAAATATGTTCGATTAGCGGGCACCCCTGCAAAGGCAGCTTGTCGTGGTATATATGAATCGTGATTGGAATTAAATTAGAGTTTAAATTCGTTGCGTAATTGAACCGATCTGACCGTTTTGCTCAAGAGGCTTTATGAGATTGAAGGGAAATAGCATTAAATGAAAACCAGAATGTTTATCAGCAGATTAATATGTAGTTGGCTATGAAGATGATGTATACCCATCCTACATTTACTTTATAGATCAGGCCCTTGCATTTGAATATAAGTAAAGTGGAAAATACTACACTCTGATTTGGGTGCTTTTGTGGCATCAGAGCAGCAAGTGAGCGAGAGTTGACATAAAAAAGACCTCCAGCCCAACTTATATCTACCATCCATGTGATGCGATATCAGGCATTAGGTTTATAACCAACAGCCCACCTAAAATTAAAGAGGTTTCTCTCTTTCAGCCATTTGAAACAATAAACCGAATACCATTTGCCCATTAAAACTATGTCTGATTCTGAATCTGATGACAACTACAGATCAAAGGCTGCTAGGCGTCGGCGTCAAATAATTCAAGATGATGACGATGAAGATAGCGCACCTCAAGATGACGATGAAGAGGAGGAAGAAGGGGAGGATCACTTTGTAAAGGATGATTTTCTAGTAAGCGATCACGAAATAGAGGAAGACGAGCCCGAGCAGCACAGGAAAAAACCCAGACGCAGAAAGCGCAATCTCTCAGGTAAAAAAAGACAAACGAAATATTCAAGTTATAATTAGAGGAGGAATTGGACGAAGATGACTTGGATCTTATCAAGGAAAATGCTGGAATATCCTTTGAGCGTCCTGAGGTATTTGTTTGACCCGAGTTAAGCCTTTCCTTAAAACCTATTAGCTAGACCTTGTTGAAAATAACAGTTATAGACGATAATATTTTTAACGTTAGTATAAAATTTTATAAAGCTTCTTGAAAGAGTGCTTGGTTTTCTGACCACTATTTTGTAAGCTGCTTTAAAATAATATGTTCAGTTTTAAACCAAGTATTTCTTTTATAAATTTAATCTACTTTCAGTTATACTGATAGGTTTAGTCTTTTGAACGGTATATTTTAGCTAGCTTGTTTCAGCACTCTAAACTCGAAGATCTTTTTCTAAATTTAAACGCGCTTATATTTTCTTTTTTGTAGCCCAAACTCAAAAGACTACAGAAGAAGTCAACCTATTCAGATGAAGATGATGAATATCCTGATGTTCTAGAACAAGGGCAAGGCCATGCAAATCGTGATGTATTAGGGGGAATGTTTGACGATGAAGAAGATCTGGCTGGTGGCGAGGCCTATTCCGGAGATGATTTAGATGATTTCATCGAACACGATGGGATGGATAATGCCGAAGAAAACGAAGATGAAGATCCTAAAGCCCGAGAGGCTCGGATCCAACTTATACGCAAACGGCATCAAGAAGAGTCACGGTTGCTTCGTGAAAGTGGAGTAGATTCTAGGTAAGCGCCTGGTTTAATAAGACTAAGTTTCAGGTCACACGATCTCGTGTTGGAGATATTCGGTGATGGCACGGATTACGATTACGCTATGCAGGAGCCTATATCTACAAAGCCCATAGAAGAACCAGAAAAAGCAATTTTTCAAGCTGCATTTGACCCCAGCGATCCAAAGAACAACGTTGGGGTTAGTGAAGAAGACATTGTTACGCATCTGGACGTTCCAGAGCGCATGCAGACATTATATAGCACAAATGTTGCATCCACCAATAATGACTACACTGCTGAGTTTGAATGGGTCTACAGCCGCTTTCATGATACAGGCTGTAACTCTTCTCTAAGTGAAGCCTTGCGTAATCCTGTAACGTCTGGCGTAGTGCGCAAGGCTATAAAGGCCTGCATCGATTTCTTTAATGCAGAGCTATTAGAAGTTCCCTTTGTTTGGCATTATCGCAAGGACTATTTGCTTGATGCAGGTTCAAGCCTCAACGAACTCAAGACGGTTCTACAACTGGATGACTTATGGGAGATCTACGATATGGATCGCAAGTATAAAGCTTTCAATGCTTTGATGGGGACGTTTGGTAATACTCTTAAGGAACTTGAGGCAGAAGGCCGGGTAGATGGATATGTGCGCGACTATCGCAATAGGATTGATCGTCCCGAAGAAGCCCAAGACATCCTTGATTATATTTCAGCTCATTTCATCCCTCCTGAGCAACCAACTGTGGTGGGAGGCCAGCGTATCTTTCGCCGGCCCAACTCTAATACTTTCTTGGATCGGTGTAAGCGCGCCAAACTAGAGGGCTTAGTGGCTGAGTTTGGCATTTCTCCCCAGCAGTTTGGCTTGAATGCTCTCGAGGGTACCAAAATCCATCATCCCCGTAATGTGCCCTATTCACCACATGAAGCTGCCTCCAAGTATGTCACCCCTGTTTTCCCCACTGCTGAATTGGTGCTTAAGGCTATCGAGACCTATCTAGCACATCTTCTGTTTCATGATCTTAAGCTGCGTCAAGCCTTCCGCCAAACTTTCGAGACCAATGCGGCTATTAGCATTTTGCCTACGGCACGCGGACGCCGCGAGATCGACTCTCAGCATCGCTTCTTCCCTTTCAAATTTGTTGTTGAAAAGGGTGCAATGACCATGAAAGAGGCCTTGTTCTTGCAGATGATGGAGGCTGAAGCTCTAGGCTTAGTCACTATACAGATTTCATTGCCGGGAGAAAAGGTATTTATGACCAATCTGGTTCGATTATATTTATGCGATGACCTCTCTTCTCCTCACGCCAACGCGTGGAACGAAGCTCGCGCCAGTATCGTCAAGTACGCGTGTGAACAGTATCTGTACCCTTATTTTAAGAACTGGATCCGTGATCGTATGCGCACTAACGCTGAAGAGTACCTTTTTAAAGTGTGCCAAGAGCAAGCCCAGTTGCGTTTCAATATGACAGCATATAGACCACCCCACTTAGACGTCAATACCACTCCTCGCATCATTGCTCTTACGAATGGGGGAGGTGGTTTCCGTGATCCCCTGGTTGCAGTATTTCTCGAATCCAACGGTCAACTGGAGGATAGCGTAGAATTCGGAGATCTTCGCGATCAAGCCAATCGTGACCTCCTTAGAAACTTTTTGGAGGCTCATCCCTGTGATGGCATTGTAGTCTCGGGTCTTAATCTCAACACGCGTTACTTTGTTGATAAAGTACGTCAGGTATACGAAGAGGCTCAAGGTAGCCCAGCGTTAAGTGGGGAGCCACCCTGTGAAGTGTTTTTACACACTGATGAAGTAGCACGCATCTATCAGTCCTCCAAGTTTGCCGAAGAAGAGTTTCCCAAGCTGCACCCCTCTGTTCGATACTGCATCTCCCTAGCTCGACTGTTGCAAGACCCACTGGTGGAGTATGCTTCACTTCGCGAGGGGCTATGCAACATTACTTTCCACCCCTTGCAAAATTTGCTACCCAAGGAACTACTTACAAGCTGCCTTGAGCGAGCTCTTGTCAATGTAGTCAATACTGTTGGCATCGACCTCAACCGTGCAGTACACAATGATCGAATCGGGTATCTGCTGCGCTACGTAGCTGGCTTAGGCCCTCACAAGGCTAGAAGCATCCTGAGGGCTATTTCTGAAGGAAAGGGTCGGCTTGATTCACGGAATGAGCTGATCACAGAATGTCGAATCGGTATGCGAGTTTTCATCAACGCGTCTGGGTTTCTCAAAGTTCAGCCATCCAATGATGTACTTGATATTACACGTATTCATCCTGAAGACTATGTGCTGGCACGTAAGATGGCCGCTGACGCTCTCGACGTGGACGATGACGAAGACGACCCTTCAGAACCCAGCAAAAACGTTGCTGAGCTGATCAGAAACCCACGCAACATAATCAGTGACTTGGATTTGGAGGATTACTCGCGCGTGCTGGCCAATAAGTATCACACCCAAAAGCAATCAACCCTTAGCCTGATCAAATCTGAGCTCCGCGCGCCGTTTTCCGACCCACGCCCCCTCTTTGCTCCCACCAACTCCAAGATCATCTTTGAGCAGTTAACAGGAGAAACCGACCAATCACTGAGTATATATACCATTGTACCGGCTGAGGTTCGTCGCGATGTAGGACGTGGTTTTATTTGCCAGCTCAACTCTGGAGTTGACGGTTTCCTTGCCAAACAAAACATCCCCAACCCCAACATGGTCCAAGAAGGTTCTGTAGTACAATGTGCAGTCCAGAGCATCAACTTTGAGCGCTTTCAGGTTGAGCTATCTATTTCCCCAGCAGATATCAACAGCTGCCGTCAGAAAACCAAGGAGTACTTTGGTCCCATGGGTGGTGGTATTGATCGACACTTTGACCACAGCAAGTTTGAGGAAGAACTGATAGCTTTCCCAGAAATGTATCCAAACTTTCCTCGCCCCGCACCCATCGTTGTTACCAAGACGGTTGTGCCCAACCCCTTGGCTGAGAAGCATTCTTTTTACCAGCCTTTTACTTTCAAAGAGGCCGAGGCTTACCTCAGCTCACGCCAGATTGGGGAATTGGTCCTTCGCCCCTCTTCCCACGGACATAATCACATTGCCCTCACCTGGAAATTCTATCAGGATGTTTATCAGCACTTGAACATTGTTGTTCTCAATCGGGAGCCTGATTCTTCTGCCACTTGGGATGTACCGCAGTACTGTGTGAAGGTGGGGGGAGGTTACTTATGGGGATATTGACGAACTCATCGTAAGCCACATTGAAGCGATGAAAGAAAAAGTCAATGAGATGATTCATCACCCCAAATTCCACAAAGGCAGCATCGAGCAGCTCGAAGAAGCCATCACAGCAGCTAGTCTCACCAATCCTAAGCAATCCATCTATGGGTTCTGTGCTCTTCCGCGCAAGCCTGGATACTTTGCATTGGGCTTCAAGTTGAGTGCAAAGTCTCGTTTTGAGGTTTGGTTTGTCAAAGTAATACCTCACTATTTTGATTTACACCATGTCACATACAGCGATGTTGGTTCTCTCATCACTGGATTCAAGCACATGATTACTGCCTTGGCTTCCAATCGAATCTCAAATCAAAATCCTTCAGCCACCCCTCGTCCAATGGGCTATGGCCAGCCCATGCCGGGCGGCATGCATGCACCTCAATCTGCCTCAAGAAGCCACATCCACCCTTCTAGAGCACCTCAGATGCCAGGAGTTCCTCCTAGAAATCCTGCTTACCGATGATTCATATTTGGCGCATTAAGATGGCATAACTTTCTATTATTTCCCAGTGACACTTGATGAGGTTCTGCTGTAATAGAATTTAAATGCAAAAAGGTTGCTTCTTGCCATACAGTCATACTTATTCAACTCAAATTAATCTTTAGTTACTCTCTTATCATATCTAATGAACCTCACGACTCCATTCTGCTTGAAGTAACCCCAACTTATTATAACATCCCACTTGCTTAAACTGCCTCTTATCTTTTTCTGGGAATAAAGTCTGCTACCATCTACAAGTGAGCTAAATAGCACTAGTACAGCTAGCTGTGTAAAAAGCTTTAGCCCTGAACCCCCAACCATATTGCCATCTAAATGTTCTCTACTGATATCTCAAACAAGATTAAATGGCAAATTATTATTTTTACATGTGAACCCCAGCTCCCTCAATTTTTGGTATATTTCTGTAGATACCAAGGCTACAATCAGCATGCTATCTAAGGCTGAAAAAGGCAACACTCTACAATCTAGCCTGTAAAGTTGGTAACTATCCTTGATAATCTTAAGTTTTTTGTTTGCAGGAGAGACAGCTATATAGGTATAAGGTTGATTGAGGTGCAAACAGTCACCCCTTAGATCCTCCTTGGTGATAAAGCCACATGAGATGCCGGCATCGTATCAGCAGCTGTGCTTGTGGGTGGAGTTTGAGCTCACAAGTAGCTCTTCATGGAACTAGCAACATACAAAGTTTGTTGATCAGCAAGTAAACGCGACAAAATATCGGGGTAGTATGAAGCCATAACTAAGTGGTGGGAATAAACACCCAAATCCACATACAGTTAACGATCAACCACCAACATGGCATCAGATATCTTTCAGTGAGATTTCCAAAGGAGACACAGGGGTTTAATAAGAATATTAACACCAACCAGAATAATCCCCAATAAACAGCCTGCAACAATATCAACAAGCCTTCAGAATAAAGCTCAGGACATCAAGAACTATAAGGGTTTCAGTTCCAAGTTCAACAGCAAAGACCCCAACATCAGGAGGCATTGTGTAACCTTGGGCAGACCAGAGGGAGTGGTACTTGGGTGGGACCCCATCTTCCTGTTACAATTTGATTCAGTATCATATTATAAGCGGTATAACCAAGCAAGCTAACACTCACATGCATTGAAATAAGTTAGAATCAAGCAGATAAGTCTAGTTTTATTTGAGAATTTAGGAGGGCTCAACTCTTTGGAGTGGAACAACAGGAAAAATTCTAGAGTGTACCAAAATCATTGATTCAGCAATTTCACTTGAATCTACAACTCTTAACCTGTTCTACTATTGCAGTGTGTGCCTCATCCAGTACGCAAAGGACCTTTGAGTGATTAATTTCTGATGGCCTTCTGATAAACGAGGGCATATTGATTGGCCCTTGGATTACGTCAATTTATTGGTGTCAACTTGGTACAAAGATTTAGATCCTGCAGAAAACTGGAGCAGCTGTAACCCACTTTCAATCAACAGTTTGATTAAGATCCTTCAATTCCAACAATCTTTGCAACAGTTTCTGTGATTTTCCCATTTTCTGACTAGGATGGTTTATACCTGGCATTGTAAGAACTACTATGATAGTAAGAACATAAGAAAATAAAGCTTTCAGCAAAGAAGGGGGGACCATAGCTATGCAGGTAGGTGGCTTGTTGATAACTGGTTGCCAGGAATTATTTTTAGCCCAGGTTCTTGGTCTTTGGCAACAAAGTAGATGATTTCAGATGTGTTGATTCCAAGCAGCTGACTGGCCAGTTGTCAAAACTAAGCAGGAGTCTTACTGTATAAGCAGGATGAAGTAATTGATTAGCAGATTTCTGAAGGCTCAACTTTATTTTCTCATACATAATTGTACTGATGAACCCCATTTTTAATAACTAGGCTGAGATCCTCTAAGGACTTCAGGGGTTTAGCATCCTTTTTCTTCCTAGTTTCTCCCTTGTGGGTGGTTGATACCAGGCATAAATATGAACCTAAAGTGACATAAATCAAGAGAATAAACAAGCCTTTTAGATAGTATACTGAATGATTCACCACCAGGAAGTCTAGAAAAAATTTTGTATGCAGAAAGGATAAAAAGTTAAATAATAAAATCATAACCAAAGCAAAAGTCAAAGAAAAACATTACATATTTAACCAATAACTTACCAAATGATGACCCATGCTACCTAAACTGAACCTTGCTGACCCAGGCCTGCCTGCAGATAATTCTTCAAAGTCAGAAATCATCATCAAAGTAACAGAATCAACCAAAAAGGCAACACAGAACTACAACAGAAACCATAGACTGGATGGTAGGCAATTTATTTCAAAAAGAATACACACCTCATTTCTGATGCTGTTTAATATACCTGTTAAACCCAGCAAATTGTTGAATTTCAGCACTTTTTGAGTTGCAAATAAAAATATTTATATGATAAATAAGGATTTAGCTTAATTTTGTTATTAATACAATACATGGCATTTCTAAAGCTGATTTCATAAATTTAGCAGAGTTTGGGGGCACTAAATAATTGAAGGATTCAACCAATAATTGCAGGCGCACAACCATGTGGCCCTATAGATAGTGATAAGGATCACCTTTTGGGGAAGCTTCAGATATGGAATTAAGATAGAAGAGAAGGATATTTTATTGGATAATACTTTAGACTTATATAGACTTGGCTGTGGCAGAGATTTAGTTGGATTGAACTTAGGGGTTGATCATGTGCTCAATGAGTTCAAGCCACTGGATACTTGGACAGTCATGTGATATTGCTTGGTTGCCATTCCTGGTATATCAAACTGTATATTGGAAGGGCACCAAATTGGGCGGTGGCTGGATGTTAAGTAGGTTGGCAGTAGCCAGAATGCTTATACATCCAGACCCTTGACACCCCCTTAAGGGGTTACTCTGGTACATCAAGAGGTGGCTTTGTCTTAACAGCTGCCGCCTGATGTTCCTGGAGTTGTTTGCTAGTTGGTATCAGTCTGGTCAAGTGTTCTCCTTTGCTGAGGTGGAGACGGGTTCTGTGATATTTCTTGACAACAGAGGTTTTGGCACCTTGGAATTCCACTAGATAAGTGTTCCTGCCTGGTCAGTATTTGATGATTCTTCCTGGTCCTCTGCGTACTGAGTCTAGCTTCTTTTTGTTTCCAGCTAAGATCCATACAGGGGAGTTGACTGGGAGTGGTTCCCTCTGCAGAGGTTACCTTTTGTGTTTTGAGCCTTTTTGTTTCTGCTATTTTGGCTTTGAGGCGTATGTGTTGTAGAGTTGGTGCTTGTTCTACTGTGGGGGGTTTCCCCGGGTAGATCTTTACATATGGTTGCTTGTTGCGGGTAACTATCTCTGGTTTGTACCTGTATGCTAATTCAAACAGTGAGTAGCCTGTCCCTTTATTGGTGCGGACCTGGGATACTAGTAATGCCTGTTTCACGTATAGTGGCCATGTGTCTTTGGCTTTGCCATCCATTATTTTCTCTAGGGTTCTGATAAGGCTGCCATTCAGGCATTCAACTCTGCTGTTGGCCTGTGGCCTGTAGGGCGAGGTTGTGGAATGTTTAATGTTTTTGGATTCTAAGTTATTGTTTACTACGTGACCTGCTAACTTGGTTGCTCCATCAGTTATGATGTAGTCTGGGGTGCTGTAGTTGGCTGTGATTGCTTTATTAATGAATTGGTTTATGGTTTTTGCTTTGTGGTCTTTTGTTGCCCAGAAAATGGGCCAGCGTGTAGCAAAGTCAATGGCTACAATTAGGAAATGTTGATTTGTCTTAGTTTCTGGGAAGGGGCCCACTACGTTCATTCCCCAAACCTTGAATGGTTCAGGGTCAGGTACTGGGTTGGTTGTTGGCTGGGGAGCCTTGGTGCTGGTGTATTTCTTGAACACTGTGCAATTTTTCAGAACATCAATATTATCTTGTTTGAGATTGGGTCACCATACTATCTCTTTTAATGTGAGGTATAGGTTGTTAGCCTTTGTATATCCTAGTAGGCGGTGATGTCTTAGTATGGTGTCAATTCTTTGTGCAAGTGGGATGTACAGAATATGTTTATCCTTGATGATTTGATGTACAGTGCTATTTGATACATGGAAATATTTTTCATTCCTTACTAGCGTATCATGGGTTAGTTGATGTGTGGAGGGATCTTTTCCTTTTGTCTTGTACACAGTGTTGTATAGGTTGGGCCAGTCAGGGTCCAGGTGGTAAGGGTGATCCTCTCTTGGCTGACATAGCCTAGAGAGAGCATCAGCTGTGACCAGCTCTGCCCCCTTTTTGTATTGGATGTCCAGGTTGAGCTGTTCAAGCAAGGACATCCATTTGTCTGGCGCCGTGCAAGTGTGTTCTGAGTTTTGAAATAGATTAAGGATTTGTGGTCAATTAGTACTCAGACGTTCAAAGGTCCTTCTAGATAACATCTCCATTTCTTGCATGTATGGTATATTGCTAGCAATCCTTTATCATGTATTGGGTACCTTTGCTCATTGTTGGTTAGTTTTCTACTTTTGTAACATAATGGCAGGAAATCTTGCTGCCCTGGCTGGCAGATACATAGGACTGCGCCAATGGAGTTGTCACTAGCATCCAACTCAAGCTTGTAGCACCCATTGTTATTAGGGTATTGCAAGATTGGTGCTTAATCAAAGCTTGTTTCAATAGTTGGATATTCTTGTTGCATTCTGGCGTCCATATGAATTTCTTTTTGGCATCACCCTTGGTTAGGTCATTGATTGGTGCAGTGATCATGTATTGGGTACCTTTGCTCATTGTTGGTTAGTTTTCTACTTTTGTAACATAATGGTAGGAAATCTTGCTACCCTGGCTGGCGGATACATAGGACTGCGCCAATGGCGTTGTCACTAGCATCCAACTCAAGCTTGTAGCACCCATTGTTATTAGGGTATTGCAAGATTGGTGCTTAATCAAAGCTTGTTTCAATAGTTGGATATTCTTGTTGCATTCTGGCGTCCATATGAATTTCTTTTTGGCATCACCCTTGGTTTGGTCATTGATTGGTGCAGTGAGCTTTCCTCAGTCTTTGATGTATTTCCTTAGGTAAGCTACCATTCCAAGAAAGCACCTAACTTGTTTAACGGAGGTGGGGAAGTGTATGTTGTTTATGGCTTTGATTTTATATGGGTCTGCTTTGATGCCACTGTCAGAGAAAATGTGGCCCAAGAACAGGAGTTCCTTTTCCATAGATTGTCACTTGCTAGGCTTGGCATAGAGTATGTGCTTTGTGAGTTGATTGAGTGTCTTGCGGACATGCATGAGGTGTTCCTATTTTGTTTTTGAGAATATGATGATATTGTTGAGGTAGCATAATGTATTTTAGAGGTCATTCAGCGCTTGGTTCATCATGGTGACAAACGTTGCAGGGGCGTTGGCCATCCCAAAGTTCATTACTCTACATTTAAAGGATCCAAATTGCGTACAGACCCGGTTTTTGGTATGTCCTTTTCTTTAACCTCAACTTTACTTATAACCTGAGGTGAGGTCAATTTTGGAGAAATTTTTTGCTCCAGAGAGTCTTGCAAACAGATCCTCTGAGTGAAAGGGGATATTTATTCTTTACTGTGCTTGCATTTAGTGCTCTGTAGTCAGTTACTAGACAAAAAGTGCCTTCCTTTTTATTTACAAAGAACACTGCTGCCCCCCACGGGAACTCAGACAGGTGAATGGATCATTTGGCTAAGTTGTCCTCAATATGGGTTTTGAGGGTTTGGGTCTCCATGGGGGAGAGACTGTATAGGGGTGCTGGTCTAGGCATGGCTTTGCATAGGTTGATACCATGTTTGTCCTCCTGTTTGGGGGGGGTAACTCTGTGAGTTCTTCCTTGACTACATGCACATATTCATTGAGGAGTGCCGCAAGTTCTGGGCATTGGATTTTGGTTGTTTGTATATTATTGCATTTGGTTTACCTCATTATGTGGAGGATACTATATTTGGTTAAACTTTCTGAGTTGTCTTGGTTTATGACTTGGACAAATAGTGTGCCCCTTAGAATGAAGTTGTTGGGTTCTTTGAGGATATTAAAATTGACTCTGTTGCATTTGATGGTCATGGTTTTTGTTTTCCAACATACACTGGGGTTCACTTGGGTGAACCAGTCCATGCCTGCTACAATGTCAGTTTATATTGTTCATGACAAGTCCTTTGATGGATGTTTGAATACCTTGGAGGTTGTTGAGCAACTTGGGCTATTGCTGGTATGTTCAAAGCTACAGATAGATGTTAGCCTTGCCAATGTACTCTACCTAATCCTATGCAAGAGCACTACAGAATACAATAGAATAGAACTTTGAAGATAATTACATTTATTGAAACTGGAGTACAATCTAGCCAGTGGCTGCAATCTATCCAGGTGTAACTAAGAACTTGTTGTAATCCTTTCAGGCGTCTGTATCAGTATATACTGCAACAACCCTTGTTCTTGTCCTTTCAGAAAGTTCTTAGTGGCTACCTTTGCAATGGGTCCATCTTTGCTGGCTGCGCCTATCCTGATTGGCTGTCCTTGGCACATGTGTTGCTACTGGCCTTTGCAGGCATACATGGCACTTCAGCTACAGCCTACGCTCTTCTTGAGCTAGCATACTGTCATTTATTGATTGGCTGTATCTTACACGCCTATTATTGCACTGGGAAACTACGCTGTTTTAGTTGACTCTTATAAATGGTCCTTAATCTGTCTTTCAACATTGGAAGGTGGAATTCTGGTATTCTATTTGTAGGGCTTAATCAGTGATCCTTTTCTGGCTGGCAAATCCTCTGCTTATTAATACAACAGTTTGGATTAGGGATTATACGCCATATAATAGCAGACTCAATCCAGTATCAACCCATAAATTATCCGCCATGTAATGCTGACCCAAACCAATAAGAAACCTAATTATACACCGTGTAGCTCTGACCCAAACTTGGTATTTCCTGATCTTTTACATATCACTTGTTTGATATGAGCATAAAAGCCCATTGGGCAGTGTGGGGCTGGGTTGATACAACATCCAGTAGGGTGGATTGGGAGGTGAGTGATAGATGATCTTTAGGTTATACGGCGTAGAATCAATGATAATCACTATGTTGGCTAACATTTATACAGCATATAATTGTTGATCAATTATAATAAAGAAAGTAATATATGGCATATAATCAGTACAAATTGGAATGATGATCAGTGATAATACGGCGTATAATTGCATTATCTATTATAATAAATAACAATTACACGGTGTGTAACTGCCATATCTATTATAATAAACTAATGATTATACGGCATATAATTATTACACTTGATTAAATGATAAACAAGTGATAATACAGCGTGTAACTGATTAAGATCTGCGTGCAATGATTAGCCTGATCATTTGTGGTCAATCAGCCTAATCTCACAGAGGTCAATTCTGAAGGGAGTGTTTTGTCTTCAAGTAGAACCTTTGATTTATCTGCCATTCTGGTGTATTTGAAGTTGGATTTGACAACTGGTATTTTGTACTTGGTTATAAATGAGTTGCTAACTATAGTGTATTGAGCACCAGAGTCAAATTTTTTTTATGTGTATGTGATTTGTAAGTACATAGATAGACAAGAAGTTATGAGCAATCTTGAATTTTTAAGTTCATAAAAATGGAGGATTGCGGGACATGTGGGATGTGAGCAGTAAAGTTCATGCCTTGGTACAGTTTCTTGTCAAGTTGGGGGAGACAGGGGCACTTAAGCCTGTTCTCCCTCTTCTTTTCCCTGTTCCTCTGTTTTGAGACCTTTGAGGTCAGAGAATGTGGGGTCAGATTCATAGCAGGTTGCTATTTTGGCATTGTTAACTTTGGCAGTGTCCTCTTTCTTGGGACGGGAGCAGTTTGCGCTTTGGCTGTTATTGCCATTGTTGAAATTGGAGTTGATGTTGCTATGATTGGTGTTCTGGCGTTTGTTGCCATTGGAGGTTTCTCTTCCATTGCTGTTTGAGGGGCGGTTGCTGTTGCGTGCAGCATATTCCATGTTTGCGCATTTTTCTGCGCGCTTGGCTTCTGTAATGAGTGCGGGCATGGAGGTATTAGCCTCTGGGCAGATGAGGGAAGTAACAGAGGGCTTTATTTTGTTGATGAATGAGGCTCTGATATGTATGTTATCAGCTTGTGCTGGGTTTTGGATTTTGCGGTGTATTTCCTCAAATTCATTGGCGTAGGTCGTGATAGTGGTTTTCTGAGGAAGGTTGCTGATCTGGATTGCAATGTCTTGGAGGGATTTTGTGATGCAGAAGTTGTGCATGATGTCCGCTTTGAACTCTTCCCAGTTTTCAAGCTGGCTTTCAGTTTGTGAGCCAACCCAGGTGGCAAAACAGTTGGCTGCAGCCTTGTAAAGGCTCTTGCTGGCTTCTTGGACCCATTTTTTGTGGGGGATGCAGCTGGCGCATAGTTTAGCAGCTGAGTGGTCTAGCCAGTTGATGAAATTTTCTTTGTTTTTACCAAAGAACTTGCTGATACCAATGTACTTGTTGTTGGTAAATTCACCTGTGATAGGTGGTTGTGCGTTTGTTTGTGGTTAAAGAGAACAACTGTATTGAATTATCTTGGTGTATGCTTTGGGCATGACCAGACCTTTGAATACAATACATCCACTAGGTATATCTTTGTCAATGTTGTGGGCTTGGAAGTACATCTTCCAGGTCTCCTGGGATGTGGCCTGGTTGAGTATGTGAGCAAAGGCGGGCGGGTTTTGGTCAGTCTTTTTCTCTCTCATGGGTGTGGTCAAAAAACTGTAGCTGCTACTAGTGATAAGGAGCGCCTTTTGGGGAAGCTTCAGATATGGAATTAAGAGAGAAGAGAAGTATATTTTATTGGATAATACTTTAGACTTTATAGACTTGGATGTGGCAGAGATTTTTTTGGATGGAATCTAGGGGTTGGTCATGTGCAGGATGGTTTTGAGCCACTGGATACTTGGACAGTCATGTGATATTGCTTGGTTGCCATTCCCGGTATGTTAAACTGTATATTGGAAGGGCACCAAATTGGGCAATGACTGGATGTTAAGTAAGTTGGCGGTAACCAGAATACTTGTACATTCAGATCCTTGACAATAGATTAATCATAAAAGCATGGGCAACTGGGCTGCAGGATTGATGAATCAATTGTCAAATCACATCCTGGCATTAATAAAATCCATATTCCTAATTAACAAATGGAGTTTATAGATAGTTTGAAATTAATTAGTTCACCTCATAAGGCTCCCACATATGAAATTAACATAATTACTATTCTTAACTTTAATTACATCCTAGAGCAGGAGGGCTGTCATATGGGCAATCACCTGAATATACACCTATAGGAGTCTACCAAAAAGATGAGCTGCCAGGTCACTCACTCCAAGATAAAGTTCCCAGAAGCCTATTGTATAAGAGTAGCTATGGCTAAGTGAAATAATTACCTCCACCAACTAGTAGCCATAAACTGGCTAGCTAGCCCTGGGTGGTGGCTCAGGTAGAAAACTGACCCTGTTAGATTAAGGGATTTAGTTGTATGGTGTGCCAAGAAAATCACAGATGCTGTGGAAGTTATCAAGTAAGCTTCATTCCAAAATCCAATCTTTAAGGTTAGACCCCCTGTCACATTGCAGAAATAAAACAGGCATCTGGACCAACCTTAATGTGAGTCTATGTGAATAAAGAATGATGTTTATTATTCTGTTCTCTTTGGGCTTAACAATGAGGCATAGTCCTTTCCCTCATTAATTTCCCTGTTAATAGTATTATTGGTTTAGAGAAAAATATGCTGCTACTTTGATCTAGCACTATTCCCTATATTACAATATAGAATATATAATCATAAACCTTTATCTAAGTGAGAAAAAACATCTCATTGCCTCCAGGCAGCAGGTACAGTCAGACCTCTCATATCTGATGTATACAATAGCAACCATCATCATTTAAAATTTCTGCAAGTTGACTGCCAAGATTAAGTTTATACCCAGGTCAATAAATTAGAAAATTTCTATATTAAGATATTTCTCATGTAGCCTACTTTGAAAAAGCACACATTTCAGCAGTGGTCATGTTGACCAGAAGGATGGATTACATTGAGAAACTTGTTAGTTATGTGAGCCAAATTTACATTTTTCTTAGCTCTAGAAGGTTTGAACCCAGAAAGCATAACAAAGTTGTAGCTATTTCAACACAAATTAATATCAAGCTTAATTAAAATTTTAATCTAACCCAATCTCTTCTCTACTTTTACTAATAAAAATTATTTTTTACCTAGTCAAATACATAATGTATAAGTGTCAATGTTGACACTTTTTAAGCATAGCCCATTTTTCATAATGAAACTGACACGCTTACATTCTAAATATTTTTATGACACTTAAAAATATTTTTATTAGGTTAATATATAGAAATAACATTATAGCATATGAAAGTCTGTTGAAACTATTATGATATAAATTTATCTGTAGCACTTAATTTGACTTCAATATCTTAAATAGATTTGTGGCTACCAGCAATCACATAATTTAAGCCCAATTTATTATGTAAATTACTGTTTATTTTATAGTAAAAAGTAATGTTAATAATTCATAATTTCTACAGCCTGTTTTTGATTAATTATAGGGATGTAGCTAAGCAAACCAGAGTGGCACAAATAAGCTAAATTACTATGCCATAACCTAATGAGAGTGTTGTCAGTGGGGAAATCAACACTTTAACTTTTTCATCCCTATAGAAAATTCTTAATAGCTTACTATATACTCAATGGTAAAATATCATATCCCCGCTGTGAGAGAGAGGGGCTAAAATAACTAAGTTTGGCTCCCATCCTGGAGTGAGAACCCACCAGGACACCATCCAGTGCAGTACTGGTATGGCTGCCCAAAGGGGTGTCCATAGAGAGGACATGGCAGATAGCTGGGGGAAATAGGAGTCCAAGCCCATCAGAATCATTCCACTAAGGAGTCAGGGAGAACACTTGGGGGAGGACTCTAGGGTGCCCACGCCTTCTTCTGGGACCAGGACAATTGGGTCCTCAAAAGGGGGGCATAGGGCAGGCCAAACCTGGGGGTAGCAGAAGCAGTTTCAACGGCAGGAAACTCAAGATCTTCACAGGCAAGACTTCTCAGAACATTCTCACTAGTAGTGTAAACCTCCTGAGTGCATGTGGGGATGTCCTCAAAAATATGTAAGAACTGGTCAGGGCTGGTGCCAACATGATGGAAGGAATTTGAAATACAACCCCAAAGATCTGGGGCAGTAGACCATATCATCACCAAGGCTGGTGTCAAGGTAAAAACCACAAAGTTGATCAAAGGTACTAGCATTTCTATGGTCTAGAAGTGTAGCTGCACAAAAAGCAGAAGATTCCTATTGATTTTGGGCTCAAACAATAGTTAGAAGGCTCATGGACAATCAGAAAGTCTTTTAATCACAAGAACAAGACAAGCAACGGCAACTGCAGAAAAAGGGGTTGTAAAGCATATAGTAAAGCTCTGAAAGTGTATATGAAAGCTTTAAAAGTGTATATGAGAGCGTAAAACAGTAGCAAAAGAAAAAGAAAAAGGAGAATAAAACTGAACTTTGAATAGGTAATTATAGTAATTAAATCACTAATTTTTAAGTTTGAGTTGTCTAACATAAAGCAAAAGTGGTAATCTTCAACGCCAACGCTGACCACACCTTTAGGGACTTCAAAAGAGCACTGGGAACCCCAAAAGCAAGGAAAATAGGTAAGGGAAAAGAAAGCCAGTACTAACACTTTAGAAAATCAAAAAGGGACCTAGAAAAATCACCTAAGAAAACTAAAATAATAGGTCTGGAAAACCAAAGTTTATTTTGTAAAATGAGCAAGCAGGGGACCAAAAGTCCCCTGTCTTGCTTTAAGGGTGATAATCCAAATTCAAAGATCACCTGACCCAGAGGCGCAGATTTGATTAGCTGCAGGAGAAATTTTGCTAGACAGATCCAGCAAGCTGGAGTGTTTTGCACCAATTTCTGACCCCAACTCTGATTGGCTGGAATCAAATGAATGGAGCAGGTCACCATTTGATCCAGTAAAGTTAGAATTTAATGATTTGGTAGTAGCGCAATCTGATTATTTAGACCTAATTGATTTTAAATACAGTTGAGCCCAAGCCAAAAAATAATTCAAATTAATCAGGGGTTCCTCCCAAGTAGGAACAGATTTCCCAACATCAATATTTAGTGCCTGAGAGGGGTATGCCAACACAAATCTCTTGTCAACTGTGTGGGCTAAATCTTCAAGGGAGTTTAGGGGCTTGGCTGACTTCTGAGGAGATTTTTTGGTGGGGTGTGGGAAAATTTTCCTATCCAAGGCCAAAGGAGAAGTGACTTCACACCCACTACTGTCAAGTATATACTTCTGAGAAGTATAATAAACAAAGTAAAGGGGAAAATAAGAAGATAATGACCCTTATTGTTATTAGTTTAGAGTATTATATAGTATCATGAGAAGCCACATGCTGACCATATACCTCATAGCAGTCATGGGGCTTATTCAAGTAATTGTTTTTCTTAGGTCATGAGGCTGTCTAAGTAGTGTTACTCTTAGGACTCAAAATTTTTGATCCCCATAATAGATGGGCAAATGGTATGAGTGCCACCAACTTAAATATTAGTCAGGGAATTGCTTTCCCAAGAGGGAGTACTTGAAGATGTTGCAACATCTCTCCCCGGTGTGCTGGAAGATGGAACCTTGGGAGATTCCTTGATAGTGTTGGGGATTTGGGCTTGGTAATGATCCAGTTTTGCGTTGGGTACATGAAATTGGGGATTATGTTGTGCTGTTCTTGCTTTGTATAGGAAGAGGCAGTCATGGTGCATACACTTGAGCTCTGTTTGAGCACCAATGCCTTTGATGAAGTAGGTGTTATTTGTTCTGAATTCTTTGACAATGCCTGGTCCACATAATCCTGGATCCAATTTGTGCATGTTGTGGTTAACAACCCAGATCTTGTCCCTGACTTAGAAGCATTCTTGTTGTAGTGGTATTGCTTCTCTCTCAACCCTTTTTCCCCTTGTTCTCTTGGCCCTTCCTGGCACGCTATATGTCAGGAACACTGTTGTCTGGCACTTTCTTAGGAAGAGGTAATTGTGATCCTGATTTAGTGCTTACAATAGCAGGTTTATGTTCATAGACAAGCTTTTATGGGCTTTTGCCTGTATTGAAATTAACTTGTGTTCTGCACACCATCAGTGTTGTTGGCAGCATGTCAACCCAGGCTCTCAAATGTTGGCAGATAACCTACTGAGGGCATCTACAAGGTAACAGTTTAGTTTTTCAACTCTTCTGTTGACTTGTGAGTGATAGGGGCTGGCTATGGTAAACTTTATTCCATTTTTGGCAAGGTAGATGTTGGTGTCAATGGCTTTAAGTTTGGTTCCTCTATTCATGATTAGGAGTTCAGGTTTCCCAAACTTTGCTATGATTTTCTTGCCAATAAAACGCCTTACATTATTTAATTTGTGTTCTTTTGTGGCTTGTGCTACAGGCCATCTTGTTGCATAGTTGATATCTGTGATAATGTATTTTTTGGTTTTGTTATTGCCAGGCATTGGTCCCAAAATATCTAGTGACCAAACCTTGAACAGTTGTGTGATTGACACTGGTATTACTGGTTTGGGGGTGCCTTGGAGTGGGCATACTTTTCACAGACTTTGCACTGATCTAGTACTTCCTTGATGTCTTCCAGCATGTTGGGCCACCAGTAGTGTGTCTTGAGGTATATATGCAATTTAATGCTACAGACGTGTCCCAGATCTCTGTGGAATCAAAGGATTTTGCCAATCTTCTGTGTTGACAGGACACAGGGTACAGTATTGCCATTTGATAATATGTGATGTAGAGTACCATATACATTTTTGAACATATGTTTGATCTTGAGGCTCTCTCTTGTAACTAAATGGGTGTACCAGGTGGGAATCTCTCTTGGAGATTTCCCATTATTAACATGGGACAATCAGGGTCTCCATCAGTTCATAAGAGATGTTTATAGTATAGGCTTGACAGGGCATCCGCAGTAATCATTTATTTATCTGGTTTGTATTCAATTATCATGAGATACCTTTGTATAAGGATCATTGATTCAGCTTGATGTCTAGATAGACTTTGTTGAATATTAAATACCACTAATTACTTGTGGTTATTTACCACTTTGAATATCTGTGTACCTTCCAGCTAACATCTCCACTTCATTAGACAGTGGACAATAGATACCAGTTCTTTGTCATGTATTGGATATCTTTGCTCACCATCAGACAGCTTTCTTGATTCATATGCTACAGGGAGGAAATCCTTTAATGCAATTTTTTAATTTGGAGAACTCCTCCTATTGTTTAATTGGAGGCGTCAGTTTCTAGTTTGTACACTTCTTCACAACTTGGATACTATAAGATAGAGGTGGGGACCATACATTCTTTTAATTGCCAAAAGTGTTGATCCCTCAACGGTTTCTATACAAATTTTGTTATCTTGCCTGTGATCACAAATAAGAGGGCAGTCAAGGCACCCCATTCTGGGATAAATCTTCTAACATAGGCTGCCATGCCTAGGAACGTGCAAAGTTCACTCTTATTTTGCGGTGCTGGCATATTGGTTATGGCTTGTATCTTTTCTGGGTCTGGTTTTACTCTGTAATTGCTGATAATGTATCCTAAAAATTGGAGCTCAGTTGAGAAGAAGTAACATTTTGAGGGCTTGGCTATAAGTTGGTTATTCTTTAGGGTGTGGAGGACCAGGTGCATGTCTTTTCAGTGTTGTTCCTTAGTCAAGCTATATATAATTATGTTGTCAAGGTAGACAATAGCCCTTTTTCCAATGTTTTCTTTAAATACTTTATTCATAAAGGTCACAAAGATGCCTGGGGTATTTTACATGACAAAGTTGAGTACAACATATTCAAACAATCCATACTTAGTTCTAAACGCTGTTTTGGGGATATCTTCTGGTTTAATTCAGATTTGATGGTAAACTTCTGTCAATTCAAATTTTATGAATACTTGGGACCCCCCAGGGCGTCAAAAAGGTCATCAATCAGGGGCAGGGGATACCTGCTCTTAATTATGACCTTGTTGAGCACCCTGTAGTCTGTGACCAGGCAGAGTCCTCCATTGTTCTTTGCTACAAAAAGACAGTCCCACCAAAAGGAGATTTAGAAGGCTGTATTAGTCCTTTTTCAAGGGCTTTGTCTAGGTATGCCTTTAGTGTGTCATCTTCTTGTGGTGCTAGGCAATAGATAGGTTGTGCTTTTGGTACACTCTTTTTGAGGTCAATCTTGTTCTGGATGCCCCGTTTAGGCAGTAGTCCTGATAACTTTTCTTGGAAACTAGAAGGGAATTCTTGGATTAGCTGTTGTTGTTTTAGGTCTTGTTCATGTGAGGCCTCTAAACTTTTAAAGTGACCAATATCATATGTGCATATATTCCAATCAATTTTTCTAGGGCCTTTTTCTTCTTCTGTTTCTGTAATATTAACAAATACATGGTCTCTCATGAGTGTGTCAAGATGAGTTGGATACACGTGGTGGTGCACCTCACCTCCTTATATTTTGAGGGTAGCACTATCCCAGTCAATGTGAGGTTTGGTCTTCCTCATTCAGTCCAAACCAAATACAACATCATACTTGGAGATTGGTATGATTGGACCACTAAGGGTAGTCTGTATGTTTTCTATTTGGGCACAGAAGAGTTTTTCTTCCCTGGTGACTGATATGCTCATGTTATCTGCCATGATAACTCTTTTGACATTGCTTCAAGCCGTGGGCATTTTCATGAGATTGGTAAATCTTTCATCAACAAGGAGTTGTTATTCTCTGGAGTTGAATAGTGCTGTGCCCTGATATCTAAAAAAGCAGATAGGATAAGTGAGGAGTCTATTTCCAGTTTAGGTGGCAAACAGTATAGGATTGCTGGAGGATACTTGAATCATGGTAATTTAGTTCACATCTTGTTCCCTGTACAGGTCTTTTAAAGTGGGGGAGGGTAGATTGCCTAATCATTCCCTTGAGCTGATCTCCTTAGATGCATTATCAGTAATCATTTGATTTACTTGGGTGGTACAACTTCTGCCTCAAGGGTGAGGGTTATTAGCTTGGTTGGTTGGTTTTTTGGGTCAAGGATCCTTCTTTGCTGAGGGACTCTCTTTCCATTTGTTGGTTAAATGCAGGCTGTCAGATTTCTGAGCAGTCTGTTTTCCTTTCAATAATATGTCTTGAAGGTTCTTGCAGCAACTCATATCAAAATGGCGTCTGATGTGTGTGGGGAGGCCATTGTAGAAGTCCAGTTATGGACCATCCTCATCAAACTTGATAGTGTCAGGAGCTCAATAACATATATCCTCATAGGCTGCAATGTACTCCTCAATAGTTACTATCATCTTGAAGGTTCTGATTTCTGTCATGATCACAACATCAGAGTATTTTATTGCAAATTTTTCCAGAAAGGCAGCTTTGAACATGTCCCAGTCTTTGTTGTAACCAGGGTATTAATTGAACCATTCACTTAAAAATTTTGAGGCAGCCCTGGTAACATGTAAAGCAATTTCACTTGCCCAGAGTTTGTGGGGGTAGCACACTTGTGTAGATTTATTTTGGGTGCTTTGAATCCAGAGGTTGACATTTTCTTGATGTAGTCCTGAGAACGTCCTGATTTCTGCTGAGTATAGATGTTGGTATACAATGTTGGGTATTTTGGTTGCTTCAGGAACTAGAGGTGGATTCAGGACTCCTTGGGATATGAGAAAATTGTACTTTTTAGTTAGTACAAGAATATTGTTGAAGACAGTGAATCCTGCGGGGATGTCCTGTCCTTTTTTGTATTGTCTCCAGCCGGTAGTGAGTGCCATCTGCTGGGTTATTTTCTTTGGAGGAATTTTCCTTTAAGTTGTGTAGGTGTGGATAACCTATCTGTGATACCATTGTTAAATATATACTTCTGAGAAGTATAACAAACAAAATAAAGGGGAAAATAAGAAGAGAATGATAATTTATTGAATATGAGTTTAGAGTATTATATAGTATCATGAGAAGCCACACATTGTTCATGTACATCATGGTAGTCACATGGCTTGTCCAAGTAGTGTTATTATTAGGGCTTGAAATGTTTGATCCCCATAATAGATGGGCAAATAATAAGAGTACCACCAACTTAACAATTAGTTGGGAATTGTTTTCCTGAAAGGGAGTAATCAAAGATGGTGCAACACTGCCCAAATATAAGATTTAATAAATAAAGATATTTTTTACATTTTTTATATGTTTTTTATTATGTGAATATAATAACACCAGAAACAGCTTATTTTTGTGGGTTTACTTAACATTAATTAAGCATAATAGAAAAAAACAGTAGATTTTCAAAAGAATGTTGGCAGTGCTGAAGTTGTCTTTAATAATGTCTACAGTTTCCCCAATTGTCAGTGTGAATTCTTCATATTTTTGCTAGTTGCCTTTCATAATGTCAACACTTTCCACCCCCCACATAAAAACCATTTACTTTCATATAATAAAATCATCTGAATTTTTTGATATGTTGAATTTTGATTTTTCATATTTATGGAACTTCAAAAGTTAAATTTAATCTCTAGTTTTAACCTTTTTGCATATGTCTTTTAACTTTAAACCTATTGTCTTTGTCTTTAACAAACTTAACACTTCCCCCCAGTTTTTATTTATTTATGAATAACCAATAAAAGCCTTAAAAGTTCAAAATTTCTTTATGCTGTTTCTTTTAATTATTTTGTTTTATCTTATAAATTCATTGCTTTTTTTCAGAACTATTTACTTATTAGTTATAGGACAATAATACTTCTAAACACACAAAAAAATAAATCAACCCTTCAAGGCTCTCAAAGCTCCCAAGCAAAAGCCATCATCCACCAAGGAGGCTGCCCCCAAGCCCTCCCTCAAGTCCACCCCTTAGCAGAGCCCAGTTCATTTCCCTGGGCATGAAGAATCTGATGAGTTGCTCACAAATCACAGTTATTACAGCTCCACATCAGAAAAAGAGCCTACTAAGAAGCAGCACCAAGCTTCAAAGTCTCCCCTCCCAAGAGTAAGTCTCCTGCACATGAAGCGCACCAGGAAAAGACCCATTCTTTATCCCTCCACCCAGTTCCCCTGATTCCAGATTTTCTGGGGCTGATTTAAAGCTGTTCCCAGATTACTTTCACGGCTTTCTCCATGCTTCTGCTGGTCCCTAGGACCCTCTGTTGGCCCATAAAATTTGTTTTGTTGTTGAGAAGTTTAAGGTTTCTTCTTTCCTCCTCAATTTTTTCTCCCTTATGAGCACCAACCGTGACGGTCATGGTGGCCAATAGAATTATCTTCAGCTGCAATAATGCCAACCAGGGCTTCAAGAGCCACCATTATACCTGTAAAGACCTCTCTGCCAGTGTAGTTCAACACTGAGCACTGGGATTGGTGAAATTCATCAAGGGCAAACATACCTTTGCTGTGACAGACACTGTTATCTCCTTCCTCCTGAAGTGCTATATGATGAATGTTATGCCCACCTCAAAGGACCAAACTGCCATCCATCTGACTTTGCTTGCTTGCAAATGTTTTTTAGCACTAATCTGAAAAGAGTTTTAACTCACACTCATTTAGCCAAGTTTTTTAGTAATAGGTTCCAAGCCTCCAATCCCTGATTAAAATTACCACAAGCATTAAAGACCTGGCCCTCTCAGATGCACTCACAACTGCAGAAGACAGAGAGATGTTCCTGCTCCATGACAATGAGAAGGAAGAGTAGGATAGTATTATAGCCTAAGCCACAAAGGAAAACATTGAGCAGTTCACCACTGCAACAGATGGCTATGAAAAAGTACATTTGCAATATGCCCCACTCTTTTCAAGAAGCATTAGATCCTGCACAGGCAGTCAACACCCGGGCCATTCTCCTTGTTTTTCTTCTTTCTGGTGCCAAAACAGAGGTCTAAAGAAGAGTTTGCTCAGTCCTGAGCCTTTGAGGCCACCTTCAATGAAGAAGTTCTAAGCTGCCTCTTCTATTCTAGGCAGGTTCTTCTCAAAAACTGTAAGCATGAGAAGGAGCTCTTTAATAAGAACCTTAACAATGGTATAGAAAAATGATGCTTTGCCATAAACCAGCTTGCTGCCTTGGCTTTGTAAAGCATGAGCACACTGAACTTGAATTTGAGGCCATTAAAGAATATTGTTATGTGAAGAAGCACTCTGCCACCTTCAAGGGCTCCCTTGAATACTTTGAGAAGCAGTGGTTTGGCAATAAGGTGACTTCCAGGAGAGAAAAGAGTGGGGCTACTGCACCATCAAACTGCCAAAGCATCTGATGAATGGTGAGATGAAGACAATTTCTAGCCTTGAGGTTTGGCATAAGCACCTCAATGCTAAGTTTGGTGCCAATCCAAAGGTTAACAAGTTCTTACAGAAGTTGTAGAAGAAGCAGAAAAAAATCTAATTTTTGTGGCTTGGCTAACAGGGTAGCCCCAAGAAAAAAAGACTAATTAGAATTAATAAAAAGAGGCTGTTCAGAAGGTGGTAAAAAAGTACAAGGTGGCAAAGATCAAAAAATGCCTTGAGGATGTTGTCACTGCCTTTGGTATGACTTAAATTAAGTTAATAAAGTTTGCTTTAACTATATATTTTTTAATTTTAAAATTTATTTAGATATTACTAATGCTTTTAAGTATAAATGTAGGTTTAAGGTTTATTTTCAAGGTGGTGGTATAAGAAATATCTTGTATTTTGTTAACATATCTGTAAAACAAGGGATACTCCCAGTTGTGCTTATATGATTTACACTAAATAAAAAGAAACATTTTTTATGCTTTGTACTTTGTACTTTGTTTATATTTATCTTTCTTTATTTGTATATCATTAAATTTTAATTTGTTTTTGGAATAAAATTTTTTATAGTAAAGAGTGTTTTTACATAGTAAAATGAAAAATAAGTGCTTTTATATCCTTATTTTCAATAATGTAAGTATGTTTTATTGTATTTTTGAGATCTTTGGGGTCAATTCATGGTATTAAAAATGTATTATATATTTTTATACTAAAATGCTCAGGGTAAAGTGTAAAATTAATTAAAAAAGCATTTACATACAGATGACAGCATAATGGAAAACAAAATTTGCACATTACTATAGTGTAAACATTAAAAGTGTTGACATGGCCACTCTTGACATGGGTACTGTTGCCTCAATTATCATAACTAGTTTTCACCTTTAATATCCAAATAGTCTTAGTCTCATGTTATTGAAGATCAATCTTAAGAAACCCCTTCCCACATGTCATCCCCTGAAAGCCTATCACAGAGTATAAAACCCCTTTCTCTTTTTCAATAAAGATTATCTTGAACTAATCAGCAACTGCGCCCATGTCAACAATAATAATGTTGACAGTAGCCATGTTGACACTTTTAATATTGACACTTTTAATGTCAACACTATAGTAAAGTGACGACCCTTTTTTACTTAATGTTGTTTCCTAGATGTTGACACTTTTTTAATTAACAAAACACTTTACCCTGAACATTTTTAATATAAAAATGATATTTTAAAATACTTTATTATACTAAAATGACCCCAGAAAATTCAAAAATTCAATAAAAACTACTATAAATAATAAGAAAGAGATATAAGCAAATATTTTTCAACTTACTATGTAAATTGCACTCTTTATTATAAAACTATTTTTATTCCCATAAAAATTAAAATTCCAATGAACCAAAAATAAAGATGTTTTAAATATCATAATAACTACAAAATATAAGAAAATTCATTATTTAATTTATTATACTTTATATAAGCATAACTGAAATTATCTCATAGCTTAAAGATAAATTAACAAAATATAAGATATTTCTTATTAAACCATACTGAAACTAAACATAAAATTACCATTTATACCTAAAAAAATTAGTACTATACAAAAAAATTGAATAATTAAAAGTTTAAAAGTAAAAAATATATAGGCAAAGCAAAGCAAAGTTTATTTGGCTAATTAAAGCCACCAGCAAGAGCAGTGGCAACATCTTCAAGGTACTGCTTTATCTCTGCCACCTTGTACTTCTTCTTCACTACCTTCTGCACGTTCTCCTGGTAGTCTTGCTCCTTGGACTTCCTCTTCTTGGGGGCCACCCAGTTGCCCAGGTTGCAGAACACGGAGACAGTCCAGGCCTGCTCCTCATGTAGCTTGGAGAAGAACTTGTTGAACTTGGAGTTGGTCCCAAGCTTCACCTTCAGGTGCTTATTTCCCAAACCTCAAGGCTAGGGGGTTGTCTTCATCTCCAATTGAGGCAGGCGCCTTAAGCAGTTCCAAGGGGCAGTGTGGCCCCACCTCTCTTTCCTCTCTGGGCAGTCACCTTCTTGCCCACCCATTGCCGCTCAAAGGTACTCCAGGTAGCTTTCAAAGATGGTGGAGTGCTTGTTGATATATAGCATCCTCCAGGAGGGCTCCTCAAAGCCAAGCCCAGTATCACTCCAGGCGCACAAAAAGCCAAGGCAGAAAATTGGGTCAGGGCAAAGAGGCACTTTCCCCTTCTATATTGTTAATATACTTGTCTGCAAGGTCCTTATCACTCTTGGGATTTTTCGACAAGGGCATGCCTAAAGTAAGAAGCAGCCCTCGGACTTCTCCATCAAAGGTGGCCTGGAAGGCTCTGAACTGAGCCTAAGCTCAAAGTCCATATGATAACCTTTGGCCCAAGTGAGTGTGCATGAGCTAGCTGCTCAGCGGCTAAGGTTGCCTCATCCTTTCTAGCCGGAGGAGGGATTTGCCCTTGTGGTGTGGGTGGGAGGGGGGAGCTGGTTGACAGAAGGAAGGCTTTCAAAGCATCCCGGACAATCTTGAAATGCTCAGCATAGACCTGTGTCTTAGCACCAGGAAGGAGAAAGACACTAGAGGATAACCTGGGTCATTGAACTGCCCATGCAGGATGCAAAGCTGCTTAAGAGAGAGGGGCAAGTAGCAAATGTGCCATTTGCACAGCCAGGTGGGGCAGTGTTGAGCTGTCAGGGTTTGGTTTGTGGTGGGGATATAATTCTATTCTCCACTTCCTGCCCATGTGTCATGGAGCAGGAATATATCTGCATCCTCTGTCTTTTGAGGGATCTGTGGAGACAAGTGTCTTTAATTGTAGTGTCACTTCCTTAACAGGGGGATTTGGAGGCTTTTCTTGACTTATCACTCCACTAATCTTGATCAATGGGGTATGGGTTGGTACCCTCTTCTGTTGGTTAGGGATAGGTACTTGCATAAAGCAAGCACAGCCAGTTGGGTGGTGGAAAGATCTTTTGAGGTGTGGGCATCACCTGCCAATATACCACCTGGGACAGGATATGGTGGTATTTGGCATCACACAGAGTGTAGTTCACTCTTGATGGTCTGTACCTGGTCCCAGCGCTCAGTATTGAGCCGCACTGGGCAGGAGCTGGGTCCTTGCAGTTATGGTGCTTGCTCTTGTGCCCTGGTTGGAGGTAAGCACAAGAGGTGGAATCCAAACCATTGTGCTACCATGGCCAGCCCACCCTTTAAACTCACTTGGAACAATACTTAGGCAAGGAAAAGGGAACCTTAAATTTTCCATCAACATTAAGCTGTTGTGGGCCAACAGAGGGTCCCAAAGGCCTTCAGGAGCATGGCAGCAGGGGAAGTAATCAGGGTGGAGCTATGATCATCCTCCCAGATGATCTTGAAGGGGGTAAGCTTGGTGGTGGGGGAAAGCAGAAGGGGGATTAATGGGTGCTCTCCTTGTGCAGTGAGACTTATCCTGGGGTGTGGTCTTTTTTGCCTCTCCACTGCTTAGGAGTTGGCTTCTCATCAGAAGCCAAGTTGTAGAAACTGTGGTCTGTAAGAGAAACTATCTGGTCTTCCCTCTCCCCCAGTGGGAGCTGGGACGAGGGGCTCCCTTTCTCCAGGAGGAGGGCCTGGGAGGAGGGAGCTTGGGGTGGTTTTGGAGTGGCATTTTTGATGAGACAGGCTTCTTCTTGGTGGGTTTGGTTGGCTTTGAAGGACACTTAGTTCCTTTGGGTTGCTTGGAGGTGTTTTTGTCCTAAAATAATAAGTAAAATGGTTTAAAATAAAGCAATGTATGTAAAAAACAAACAAATCAACTTAAAAAGAATAATATATAAAAAGTAAATCTTAGATGGTTTTTTATTGGCATTTAAAAAGTTAAAAAACACTTGTATAGTTTTTCTTTTATTAAAGTTTTAAATAACAAGTTAAAGGTTAAGAGAAATATGCAAAATTATTATATTTAGATATAGATTTTATTTTAAAAAAAAATATAAAAGAGAGAAAAGTTAAAAATAAAACATATTAAAAAATGAGAAGATTTTATTATGTAAAACATAAAGTTTTATATGTGAGAACTGAAAAGCGTTGACATTATGAGTGACAATTAGTAAAAAAAGCTGAATTCTCACTGTTGATTAAAAAAATTGTAGACACTATTTTTGACGCATTCTTACTGTCATCATTTTTTTTTTGAAAATTTACTATGAAAAACTATAGTTCACTTAATTAAATTTACGTGGGGCTAGCAAAAATTAACCATTTTCTGTGTATTTTTGTTCACATATAAAAATAAAAAACATATGAAAATGAGTTAAAAAATCATCTAAGCTCTTTTTGATCTTTTATTAAAAATTATATTTGGGTAGTGATAACATGATATTTTACCATTGTGAGTATGTAAAGTAGTTAAGAAAGTTGTCTTCAGGAATTGAAAAGGGTAAAGGTTGACAACGTCACTTCCATGACATTCTTTATATAATTGACATATTACTTTCTGCTTAATTGCTCCCCTCTAACTGCTTAACTCCACCCCTAGAAGATGATTACAAGCAAAATAAAACAACATTTCGAGTGTAAATGTATTATTTTTAATAATGAATTCTTATAATAGTAACTTCTACATAGTAACTCATGCTTAAATTATTGGATTTGCGGTACATTGCCACAAATCCTGCAAAATATATTAAAAGACAGAATTAAGTGCCATACATAAGTATATTTATAACTATTATATAAACTTTCTAAACGATCTAATGTATGTGCAAATGTCTTTTTCAATATAATAATTCAATGAAAAAGATATTTAAATGCACACTTTTTTGCTGTAGATGTTTCCAGTTTTGTTACTTAAAATAAGTTGTCTAAAAAATGTGATCATTGACACTTTTATAAAATAGAAAACAAATAAAAAATAAACTAATTTTTATTAAGTAAAAGTAAAGGGAAATCTGGTTAAATCAAGTTTTTTAATAAGGTTTAATATTAAACTGTCAAGATGGCCATAATTTTGTTGTATTTTCTGCGGTTTGCACCCAGAACGCTTTAAAAAAAATTAAGCTATAACAATTAGCAAAAAACATAGGAAATTTAGAGTTTTGAGTTGACAGTGGCCATGTTAACATGGGCGCAGTTGCTAACTATTCACTCCTTTTCCCCTTTTGGTAACTGTAGCTTACATCACAGTTACAACAAACCACCCTTTTTAAGTTCCCTAAATCTGCTACCCCATAAATCCCTAGGATTCCAGCATTTTCTTTGGCTGCATACTCGTGCTATTCCTCATTTAATTTACTATGATATTTCATATGGCTTATTATTATGATAGTTACGTCAAAGTCGCAGGGCTTTACCCTCCAGCAAGAGTTTCAACCAAGCGGGTTTGTGACCCGCAAATCTGATTATCCAGTCACCCAAAATAGAATGAAGTTGACTTGAATTACCAAATTCAACAATACAGAACAGATGATGATCCTTTTACGGTGGATACCTCAATTTGGCGCTTGACTCATTATCAGGATCAAGTCACCCC